>JBBPBX010025405.1:0-19247 GCA_038048925.1 Garcialebias charrua | reverse complement strand
TTTAAAGGAAGTTATCTTGAGTGTATAACCAGAAATGACACTCTCCATGCGATATCAGCTAGACCCAGGTCCAGTTGGTAAACAATCAGCGACTCGGTACCTTTGACGGTCTGCCAAGAATGGATCGGTCCAAGTCCGAGGAGGTCAGTCCGTTTACCTTCAGTGATTCCTGCATGTCCGCTTCATCGATTAAAGCAGTGAGCATTTCCGGTTCTTGTTTCCAAGATAAAATATCCCAGAAAGGAGATTAATTCACAGCTTGGAGCTGTGACACTCGAGTGGGTTCACAGCTGATGTGCTGTAACCCTTGCTGAGGAACACAGGTCTTCTTGGCATCTGACCAAGCATCCACAGCTTAAAGAGAAAGTTTCACATCCCACTTCCTCGTAGAACTGCAAGTTCCAGGAAGCTTAGAACTTTTAAGGAGGATCGGACGGCAGTGGTACTCACTACCCTCATTGGTTCGTTTGACCAGTGGGAGGGAGTTACTTGACGTTATCAGGATTCAAGGTGAAAGTCAGAAGCAGTCAGAAACAGAAAGAATTGTTTAGAGGAAGACATGGAGTTGTGGAGCCAGCTTCATGAAAACAACAGATTACTGTTTTCTAATTTCTAAACAAAACTGAGAAGTTCAACTTGACATATTTTTCAACTTTAGACAGAGTTCTTTGACTCATGTGTCCACATATTGAGAATACACCAGCATATTGACGAATAACAATGATCATTCAACATATTGAAAAATAACACTGTTCATACGAATAACACAAGGTCATGCTTTGATCACATTTGAATTAGCACACAGCAAAAATTTAAGAGAGTCTCTTGTGAAATAATATGTGTCTTGATTCAAATTATTAAAATAAAACCGTGGTAATGTGTCTCACTGAGAGAATCAGTAAAAGGGTGCTTCAATACGGTTCAGAGAGATGTGAAAAGGTGTAAATCCAGTTCAGAGATGAAGGTCTGTATCACTACACAAGCAAATGCTGCTTTATTGGTTTATGACTCACTGTGGACCAACTCAGTCCTCAGTGTGGTTGTCTTGTTGTGCTTTTATTTGGCTTGACCCAAGCCAAAAAAAAGACTGATAGTAAAACAAAAGTAAACCGGTAAATAAAAAGCAAACAAAGACAGAAATACTGAGGAACTGCCATCATATGTGCTGATTGCTAAGGGAAGGCAGGAAGTGTGAAAGGAGCTATAACTGGGGGGTGATTAAAGATGTTTAATGAAACAATTGTACAAAATATCTAAAGAAACAAGAGTCATAATTCAAACAAATTCAATTCAATTAAAAAATACGTTATTCATCTCAAAGGTAAAATAATTGTAGCTCATCCAGGTTTCATTAGGAGTTGTTCTAGATGCTGATGACTGTGGAAGGATCTCTCGTAGCAGTCCATCCCACAGCAGATCCAAAGAAACTGGCTGCAGATGCTGATCCCTTCACCCAGACGCAGCAGACCTCTCGGGCAGCAGGACCACCTGAATGCTGAACAGAACTCCTCCCAGAGTGATGGCCATTCCTCCCTGCCGAGCTCCCCGTTACTGCGGACAAAACTGCAGATGCCGGGGGACGATCTAGGTTATCCCGGTGTCACGAGCCACGTTTCCCACCACCTCCAGGATCTCGGCAGTCAGAGACTTGAGCACCGCCTCGAGGTAGATGGGAATGCATCCACGGAACCTTCCTTTCAACTCTTTTGGGATTTGGGGCTGTAGTTGAGGTAATATGCTGGTGAATTGAGTATTGTATTGAGTATAGTATTGAGCGCTTGTTCTGATTTTAGTTGAGGTAATATTTGAGCTTTTGAGATGTTAATCAGCTGCTCCCAGTTATAGAAAGCCACCTTGTTGTCTTGGTCATGCATCATAACAAATATCCAAAAGTAAAAAGGTTTCAGTAAAAATCCTTCCAGCTGCACAGCATCTGATACCAGAGGAAATATTAATAACAAACAAACAAACAAAAAAGTGATTTATATCCAGAAAAAAAAATCAAGTTTTCAAAAGTAAAATCTCAGAATGAATGTAAGAGAGCTACTCCAACATGCAGCCACCTTGAGCGACACTATTCTAGAATGCAAACCAATTCTAAACCAATTTTTTTCAACATACAAGATAAAAATAATAGATTCAAACAATTAACTTTTATGTAAAGAATGCAAAAGTGCTGTAAGGATTTTTTAAACAGCTTGTGTATAAACTGTGAATCTTTGAGATATAGCAGAAATCTGAGCTGGAACCATTAAAAATTAAATTATAGAAGAACTTTAGACATTCAGCAGGAACCTGGAAGTTGAAGCTGGAATGGGACCAGCAGCCATGTAGACAGCTTACTTTACGTCTCACCCCCTCCATGTAAACTAATGGGACATAATTCTTGGTTAAAAAGAAAAACAAATATTCTTTCAGATCTTGACTCTTACTGAATCACATTGTTTACTTTGCTGCTGATTGTCCAAATATTAATTTTTCATAATTTGTTTATTTATTTCCTGCATAAAAGAAAAGTCAGACAAAATTGTGATTGTGCGCAGGAGACGAGGTGAGATTTAAAGACCCACATGGTCAGTGTGCAGATGCTGGATTCTGCCTATTACCATTTATTTTAACATATTTATCTCATAAGGTGTATTATTAGCCCAGCAGATTAGCTTGACTAGTTAAAAGTTCAAGCAGCTGTTGTTCAGTTTAAACAAGCAGAGTTAGTTTATTCCCCTAAGGTCCTCACACTATACTTTATATCCTAATAAATTATTGTGTAAATTAGAACCACCTTCTTCCACCTGTGTAATATCACTAAAATTAAAAACATCTCATCTAAAAATGATGCAGAAAAACTGGTTCTTGCATTTGTCACATCTAGACTGGACTATTGCAATGGTTTATTATCTGGGTGTCCAAATACTTCTTTAAAAAGTATTGAGTTGATCCAAAATGCTGCTGCCAGAGTCTTAACTGGAGTTAGTGGGAGAGATCATAACTTTCCAGTTTTAGCTTCTCTCCACTGGCTCCCTGTCAAATATTCAAAATCTTATTTCTAACCTGCGAACCTCTCAACAACCTAGCTCCATCTTATATTACAGATCTTATTGTTCCATATTTTCCTAACAGAGCACTTCACTCTCAGACTGGAACCAACTTCCAGTTTCTGAGGCTGACACATTGTCCAGTTTTAAGACTGGGATTAAGACTTTTTGATAAATCTTATAGCTAAGAGTTGACTTGTTATGCTGCTTTAGGCTGTGACTACTGGAGGACAAGTTGACCTCATTTCCTTAAATTAATTAAAATTGAATAGTTTTATTTGATACCTTTTCTATATGAACATGTGATTCTGGACCTGCCATTGTGTATCTGTTCCTCTCAAACCAGTCAGTCGAAGCAGATGGCTGCTTGTCCTGAGCCTGGTTCTGCTAAAAGTTTCTTCCTCATGAGGGAGTTTTTCCTTTCCACCATCACTTTCGTGTGTGCTCAATATGAGTCTGTGATGGAGTTAAATTCAAAGTACAGTAGTCTGCTCCTCAGATAAATAATGGTAAATTATTATTTTTATATATGAATCTTTCTGTTCAGTGTCCTGAGACGACTTCTGTTATGACATGGTGCTATATAAATAAACCGAATTGAATTTAAACAGCATAAAGAACCTGGCACCAATAAGGACAAAAACTCTTTAAGTGAAGCTCCATAAGAACGTCCGACCAGCCCACCGTGTTGAAAATGTACACGCTCGAGTCTTAAATGTGACAAAAAAGGACCCTGAAACTCCAAGGCAAAATACATAGTCCTTTTAATCCCCGTTTCCATTTGCTACATGTCAGACAGTAAGCACACGAACCAGAGTGCAACATACAGAGTCCAGTCACTGAGATTTAGAGAGCAACTTCCCAAGGAAAAAACACAGAGTCCACAAAGATCCAGGAGCTCGCGTCTCTGCGGAGGAAGTCTCTGCTCTCTCGATGCGGAGGGACATGCAGTGAAATCGCTGGACGGGGAACACAGTGTGTACAACTCTGCTCGCAGACGGCTGCCCATTCACAGTTGGGTTCGAAAAGTGCACACGACTTCCTGATCCTGCAAGTAGCTCCACTGTTCTTCAGAAGACCATAACTCAAGTGTTACAGAGCTCAGCAGTTTATCTGGTGTAAAAAATAAACGACGTGACGTATCAATATTCACACATCAACTATTGGCGTCGATTGCACAATATGTACAGATTCACAACTGAGCGACACATCGTTTCTGCAGTTCTGTTTGTCTACAGTTTTCTACGCAGCGAGATTTGCGTCAACGCTGTAGAGGTTACGCTGTATAAAACATATTTAATGCTGTACTAAATAGCATAAATATATTCATATAGAATTATACTCTTAATATACTGTATCTCACGTTATAGGATGGTATGACTTCTTTTTTTTTTTTTTACTCAACTCTGGCCCTGTGAGGAAAAAGACCACATGAACAATACAATCAAACCCAAATATTAATAATAAAAAAAAATTAAAAAAAACACAGCTGAGTGAGTTTTATTAAAACTGATGTTGCCACAAATGTTTACTCATTTACAAGCTGCCTTTACCGGTGTCTGTTCGTTTCTTCTCTAACGTACGTCTGTTCTTTAATTGTTCGATCTGAGACGACTTCCGTTTGTAATTCTTCTGATCGTGCAGCTCTGAAAGTGTTTTCCTCCTTTTGTTTCTCAGATTAACAGAAGTTAATTTTACAGAAAAGATTTAGATTGAGACAGTGGAGCAGCTGTGTGTGTGAGGGAACTGTTTAATCTTGATTAAATTGAAATTTTATTTTAGCTGTTTTTATATAAAAGTCCAACCAAGGACTGTTTGCAAATTAGCCTGTGGCTAGAAATCCTGTGTACAAGACAACGGTTGCTTCGTTTTTAACATGTAACATTGTTTATTGTGCTGTCCTTGATCAAATAAACTTGAATGAATGAATGAATTGGACTCACTGAAAATGTCACATTTACGGACATTCTGGACCAGAATAAGGACTTATCTAACAAAGAGGGTTAGGTCCTATGGACGGATTCTCCTTGTTGAAATGTTTTTTTTTTAATCTAAAAGACTTCTTCAGTGTGAGGAGCTGCAATAAACTCAGTCTTATAAATAGCACCTTCTCATAGTGGATCAACCAGTTTGCTGCTGACATCCAGAACTAGCTGTTCACATGATTGAGGAGGACCATCAGCCTAACGATGGATGGTAGTGCCCTGATGCCGCTCGCTGTTCACAGAGGGCTGAGTGGTACTAGCAATAACTGAGGGGGGCCGAGATGATGTAGAGGCAGGGCAGCCAACTCGGGACCCGAAGGTCCTGGGTTCAATCCCAAGTCATTGCAAATCTCATGGTGTCTCTGAGCAGGACACTCCATCCCCAGTTGCTCCACGGGCGCTCCCAATAGCCGCCCACCGCTCCACCTGGTGGTGTATGAGGTAAATGCAGTGAGCCAGCTTCACCATTGTATGGGAACAGACAGTGGTGACAATACATAAACACATTATAACATCATTGTAAGAGTGGGGCAGTGTCACCTTCTTACCAGGATGATGTTATTGCTGAGTTTACTGCAGCTCCTCAGGCTGAAGAAGTCTTTTCATAAAAGACGAAATGCTTCAACAAGAACAATCTGTCCACAGGACCCGACTTTACCTGGGTAGAGTTTTCTACCTGGATTATTGAGCATGCATCAGAATGATAAGGATTTATGTTAAAAAAAAGGTGGTTTACACACACAAAAAATGCAAGTTACAAAAATAATATATAAAAAAATAACAATTTGGATCCTTAAAAAATTGTTGAGTCTTATAATTGGTAGAGCACAACAACAAAATGTGTAGAACTTTTAGCAGAACACTCTTTAAAATGGCTAAGCATGACTATTATTTGTATTTATAATATATTTAAAAAAGCTTTCTTTAGACTCAGCTGTGTTATTTTAAAGATTGTATTAAGCTGGCTCTAAGTCTGCTGCTTTAGAGTTCAAACACAAAAATGATCATGTATGTTTAAATTTGATTATCAAATTTTATCACATACTTTCACATAATTAAGCTGCTGCTGTTTTTTTTTTTTAATACTTCAGATTTTTTCTGCTGGACATGCACACCAGAGACCCTTTTTTCTTTCAGCTGCTCTCCTCTCCACGGGTCACCACAGCGAACTATCTTGCACGAAGACTTGGTGATTATTTTTTTTACGCTGGATGCCCTTCCTCACACAACCACAGACCACTGAGCTACCACAGCCCTCTGTGTGAAGCAGAGAGCTGCCATCTCTGGTGCCTGGGGGTGCAGATGGTGGGGGTTAAGGGTCTTGCTCAAGGGCCCAGGGTGGGGCAAATGAGGGTGGAGGCAGGTGTGGGAGCTTCAACTTTTCCACCTGCCTTTTTCTGGGATGTTGTCGGTCTGGGGAGTTGAACCGGCGACCTTGCGATCACAGACCCACCTTCCATAACCTATGTGCCACCACTCACCCCAAGTGATAATGATGGAGGATTCATTCTGCTGAGTCTTTGATAAATGCAGCTTTAAGACAGCAGCGTCTGCTCATTAAAGATCCATCCAATAATTATTCATTTAAATAAGATTTTTATTAGTACAATTGAATAATCACATTTTATTTTCTTATCTAAAATACATTTGAATAGTTTAAAAAGTGACAAACTTGCTTTTATACCAGGTCAGAGCTGATGTGTTTATACGCTGAATTTAAGTGAGGAGGTGAGTTTCCAAACGAGGGAAAACTCTTTCAGAGCTTTGTTTCAGACGTAAAGTCGCAGAGTTACATCAGTTTGTAGGAAACTGGCTGGTTATGGGGTGGACTAGTAAACTCTTGATGCTAAGCCCTGTTTACGTGTGGACAAACATCCTGATTCTGAGCAATGACCGCCGGTGCACTCTCCATGAGAAACCTGTGACGTTGTAGCGAGGTATTAAAACAACTCACTGCTCCTCTGACAGATCTTCTGCATGCGTGAGTCTCCAGCACAGAATACATCTGTGATTAGGATGAATAAATATAACTGAATGATACCTCTTTTTGATTAATGTAAAATCTAACACACACCAAAGTGAAAACAGAAATACACATAAACTAAAAAAAGAGACGCACTGCTGTGGAGACAAATCTGCAGGGACACTGGTCATTTGATTAGAAAAAAAAATAAACTACATTAATATTTACTCTTTTGTGTTGCCTAAAAGTTAGTCAGTTAAATGCATTTTATTGTTTTTGTAAAATCTAATCAATGACTCTGAACATTAAGAAAAACCGTATGACACCTTAAACATTACTGTCTATTACAAAATACAAAACCAGTACAACATATGTACACATTAAAATTAACACCAGGGCACGTTACACTAAAATATATTTTAAAAGACCATAAAGAATAAGCAGAAAGACAAAAATAATTACATCAACATCATGTGAGGCAAATAAAAAAGAAACAAAAGCCCTCAAAATACTTAAAAGGACAATTGGGATCGTTTCAAACGGTGTTCTGTGAAGTTATCCGCAATCAATATCTTACCTGCAGCTGAAGTCACTCAAAGCATTATTAGTTTGGCATATCAAAGTTATCTTGCAGTAGATGAACAAATAGGTTCAATCCCCGGTTGGACCTGGGGTCTTTCTGTGTGGAGTTTGCATGTTCTTCTCATGCTTGTGTGGGTTTTCTCCTGGTACTCAGGTTTTCTCCCACAGACCAAAAACGTGCATGTGAGGTTGCCTTCAGGCCCAGGCCTCTCTTGCAGTAGAGATCTGTGATCTCAATGGGATTTGCCTGGTTAAATAAAGGTTAAAAAAAGTGCAAAAAAAGAAAATTTTTGGGTTGGGTTGGTGACCTTTGTGACTAATTGTGACATACACTGTCTGGCCAATAAAAGTCACCACGTGGATTTAACTACGCAAATAGGTTTGAGCCTCCTATTGGATAATTACTGTATGGACGATTATCTTTCAGCTACAACAAGTTATTTAACCCCAACTGGTGCAATGAGTTGCTTCTACCATGTGGAAAGACACATATATTATTTTTTCATTTGCCCTTTATTTATCCAGGTTAGTCTCATTGAGCCACGAGAACTCATTTTCAAGAGAGACCTGTTTAGGGAGCAGATGGTGGGTTTAAGGGCCTTGCTCAGGGGCCCAGGGTGGGGCGAATGAGGGTGAAGGCAGATGTGGGTGTTTCACCTTTTCCATCCACATTTTGATGTTGTCGGTATCGGGGCTTGAACTGGCGATCTTCCGATCACAGGCCCACTGTCTAACCTCTGCGCTACTACTCCCCCATCGCATGATCGTGGAAAAGATGTCAGTC
Organism: Garcialebias charrua; assembly: GCA_038048925.1. NCBI lineage: Eukaryota > Metazoa > Chordata > Actinopteri > Cyprinodontiformes > Rivulidae > Garcialebias > Garcialebias charrua. The sequence continues at coordinate 10,898 of JBBPBX010025405.1, read as the reverse complement.
TGTTTGAGAAGGGTCAAATCACTGACATGCATCAAGCAGAGAAAACATTGTATTGGAGATTGTAGAAACTACTAAAACTGGGTTAAGAACTGTCCAACGCATTATTAAAAACTGGAAGGATAGTGGGGACCCATTGTCTTCAAGGAACAAATATGTCCGGAAAAAAATCCTGAATGATGGTGATCAGCGATCACTGTCTTAAACGTTTGGTGAAATCAAATCAAAGAAAAACAACAGTAGCACTCAGAGCTATGTTGAATAGTGAAAGTAAGATAATTTCCACACAATATGAAGGGAACTCAAGGAATTGGGACTGAACAGCTGTGTAGCCTTAAGAAAACCAGTAATCTGTGAGGCTAACTGGAAAAAAAGGTTTCAGTTTGCTAGGGAGCATAAAGATTGGACTGTAGAGCAATGGAAGAAGATCATGTGGTCTTATGAGTCCAGACTGACCCTGTTCCAGAGTGATGGATGCATCAGGGTAAGAAGAGAGGCAGGTGAAGTGATACACCCATCATGGCTAGTGTCTAGTCATCAATGCAAGATGTTGGTGAAAAATTAATGCAACACTGGATGGAAATAGATCTTGTGACATTGTAGAAGTTTATTGAAACAATGACACAGTGAATGTATGATGTAATCAAAGATAAAGGCGGTCCAATGAAATATTAGTGTGTGACCCTTTTTTAATTTATTTTGGTGGTGACTTCTTTTTTGGGCCAGGCAGTGTACTTGTAAATAAAATTAGAATAAACTGAGATCAAACTGAGACGTATTTAAGAATTTATGACTAAACTGTGACAAAAAAAAGCATTTATCAACACACATATATATTTTAGATTAGAGGTGTTTTAAGATGGCAGCAATCAATCAGCACGTTTTGGTCCCGGTCTTCTCAAGCTAACATTCGCTTGTCTTCTCCATGAAAACATGTGCGTAAAATTACAAACTGCACAAGATCTGATCTACTGCAAGTAAGATGCTGACTGCTGATAACAAATCCACAGAACCCCACTTTAGGAAATCCAAACTATTCTATTAACTTAAACACTTATAGTATATATTATACACTAAAGTGCTCAGAATTTGACTTCATTCTGAGGTACTGGTGGTAGTTTATAAGGAGTTAGCTCACCAGTGAGGATACAACATGCACAAAACATAAAAGCACACAATCTGGATCATATAATCTCTTTTGATTGATGTTTTCACAGGCGGTGGTCAGTTAACCCTTCGTACTGATAGGCAGTTTTACACTTGTCTATGCACCAATGGAGGTATAGGCAGAGCCATACAGAGCCTACAGGACACCAGTAAATGTTTACAGACACAGACTTTTGTGCATATTTGTGTTGTACAACCAAGCGTACGCCTATTTCCTTTTATTGAGATGAGTGTATTTTCCAAGGCACATATATGATCTGTCACTGAACGTAATCAGCTGGTAACACAATAGGAACTAGTGGACGGGAACGTGTACAGGCAGCCCTTTGAGACTGCACTGAGATTCAGCAAGAACTGAGGGCCAGACTCTGACAATTATTAATGATGCTCCTATAAAACTATACAGGCTGCCCCCTTCAACAGAGCACAGGAATGGCTTCGGCTCTAGCTTCTGTGTGTGCGTGTGAGAGGGAACGCTGTCAGCTCTACACACGTCAGTGCCTTATCGAGGGTAATGAGTTACAGTGAGAACAAAAAAATAAAATAAAATGCATGCTCTCTCGAACCCATCAGAGGCAAAGCCTCAAAACATGTCCAAACACGGAGAGTGCACCATTTGGACTACTCTACACAACGGCAAAGCTATCAAAACACAGAAAAAGAACTGAAACAGTTAGCGTGGGGAACAGGGCCAGAGCTAAGAGTGGAGCGGAGCAAAGAAACACCACACAAACACAGACTGATGAGAGGAACGGGCCTCCGTCAAGGCCCAACACAGTGTGCGAGTCTAACGTTTGCTAAACTTCCATCTATACAGCCGTGCAATCTATCAAACGTTGAAGGAAAAAAAAATAAACGATACACACCAAACATGCGCACACACATACACACGTTGTTTCGATGTGATGGACTTGGCCTCCTGCGAACTCGTCTACGCCCCAAATGAAGCCTAGCTTTGGTGGAAGTCAGTTTAGGTTGTTAGCCTTCATGATGGCGGGCTTTCTGTTCACGTATGTGGCCCAGTATCCCAGGTTGAAAATGAAGAAGAGAACTGGGAAAATGATGCGCGATATCTTGTCCACTTTGCTAACGCGGTTGTAGGATTTCTTGGCCTCTGTGTAGGGGTCATTGAAACTATGCATGAAGGAGTGTTTTGCCGACGGTGCGGGGGCGCTCTTGGCGATGGTGGTTAAGCCCTGGTCTTTGGGGACGTTGATGCCGTAGGTGGTCCCGACAATGTTGAAGGTGTTGTTAGACTTCTTGGTCAGAGTGGACGACGATTCTCGTCTCTGCAAAGGAAGGAGGGCAGTTTAAAGTGGTCAGAGGCGACGCACCAGACTAAAACAATACTTCCATTTGAACTCATAAAGAGGAAATAGAAGCAACAACCACGAGACACGACACACACAAGAACAAAACAAAAGCCTAACCATATCTTTAATCCTGGCCATGTTAGCCTGAAACGGTTCCTGAAAAGAAAAGTAGAAAAGAAAAAAAGTTCACCAATTATAGTATAAATGACCCAACTTACAGACTCTATTCATCAATAACGGGAAGTGATTTTGAACATTTTACAATTTCATGAATCTAATCAATACGACATTAAGATAAATCTGGACCGCAGGAGGAAAGAAAAGAAAAGACACGAAGATAAATGTGACAAAAATATTAGGCTGGTGAATTGAAAAGGATGCGTCCTCATTTTCATGTGGAGTTCTATGGAAAAGCTGTAAACAGTTCCTATCTTACCTGTTGCACATAGCTCATTAAACGGCTTCAGTTTGGAGAAACAGTTTAGCTCTGACAGGACTGATGAACAGCAAAGACCAAAAAAGATTACAGCCATCTTAACTCAAATTTCCAAAAATTTAATAGCGATGTATGCTAATGCTAGCTTATAAACTTTTAAATCTGTCAATTTTGCACAATTTCATTTGTACAGATTCTTTTGATTATTTTAGAGCACAAATGGTGACAAAAGGGAGCTATCTGTAGCCATTTCTATGCAGTCTGGATCACTTCCTGCAGGAATGTCATCAGTTCTCTGTAGGAATAATAGTGTAATGTGAAGCTGCCGGCTGTGTAAAAGTGTAAATAAATGCTTTAGCATGAAGCACTTTGCTCATTTAAATATTAGAGTTGTTTGAAAACAACAGCAATCACTTTGAAAGTGGGTCAACTTGGACTGCATTGACAAAACGATGGTAATATTGGCTTATCTGAGCTGCACCACTTTCAAATATTTAAATTTCAAAGTGGTTCATACAAATGCCATTATTTAAACCTTTCTATTAATGTAAATGTGGCATAACTATTAAGAAATTCCTTCCAGAAGTGCTACAGCTAGCTGCTTCTGCTGCTAATGGAAATAGCAAATAACAGAATTCTCTGTAAATAACATCAGTTATAAAACTGATGGCAGTGTTAGTATCCATGACATAGGATTAGCATAAACCAGAATGAAAAACCAGAATGAAAATTGGAATTGCCTACAAATAAAAAAACTATTTATTTTAACAAGCTAATTATGGCTTTTTCACTTACACGTTTCAAATAGTCATGTTGGTTCATGTGCTAATCTTTAAAGCTCCGCTGACATCATCTTTTAACTTTCCATAAAATGGCACAACATATATACAGTATATATTAAGATTGACCTCTGATCGTTTTTGCTAAAACAATGTGAAATTAATGAAAATTCCTCTCCAAAATAGTTTAAAATTAGCGCCGTTTTTTTACACGGTAAATTCGGGTTTTTCCGGTCACGTGATTGTGACGTCAGATACAGATCTCTGCTCCAACGGCACATTTAATACAATGGAGAAAGATACAAACGCATCCGTCGAATTTAGCCATTTAAAACTTTAGATTTTAGCGATTTGGCTTCAGTTCGTGAAGAAGAAGTTATTTTGAGTGATAAACAACAAACAGCAAGGTTTCTTTTGTCCGTGTTGCTTTTTTTTCAGGAGAGGTTTCACATACATGAAGTGAGCACCAGATGTCAGCAAAGCAGAGCAATCTACAGTGCTCTGTAAGAGTTATCACGATAGCTTTGCTGACATCTGGTGCTCACTTCATGTATGTGAAACCTCTCCTGAAAAAAAAAGCAACACGGACAAAAGAAACCTTGCTGTTTGTTGTTTATCACTCAAAATAACTTCTTCTTCACGAACTGAAGCCAAATCGCTAAAATCTAAAGTTTTAAATGGCTAAATTCGACGGATGCGTTTGTATCTTTCTCCATTGTATTAAATGTGCCGTTGGAGCAGAGATCTGTATCTGACGTCACAATCACGTGACCGGAAAAACCCGAATTTACCGTGTAAAAAAACGGCGCTAATTTTAAACTATTTTGGAGAGGAATTTTCATTAATTTCACATTGTTTTAGCAAAAACGATCAGAGGTCAATCTTAATATATATATATATGTTGTGCCATTTTATGGAAAGTTAAAAGATGATGTCAGCGGAGCTTTAATTCTTCACGTTGCATAACGTTCACATTTCATGCCTTTTTGGCAGAAATGGACATTTCTGCTGCATGGGCCACAACTAGTTGCTTCTTACAAATAACTAGAGAAATCGATGTGAATAACCATTTATTGATAAACTGAAAGTAGCGTAAAAGCCCAAAAAGTCTCGTTAGCATAAACCGTATGAAAATTCGAAGACTTGTTCATTTAAAACGGCCACAAATCCCATGGGTTTTGGCTGCATTTGAACTAGCCCTTAGCTTATCGATCCTGTACCCTAAACCACTCCAAGCCTAAAGGCTCGTCAAAGAACTATCTACAGCAGGTAAGATATTAACTGTTCATAACCCGTCTGCAGAACTCCTAATATGGCCAGAATTTCTGTTTTGGACGAGATAAAAGTACCAGTTTGATTCTTCAGAACAAGGCGGGCCTCGCGTCTAGCAGCAGACAGATAGTGCCTGAAAACATGTCTGACAAAGTGTATCAATGAAGGAGGCTAGACCTCTCCAGGCAAACAGCTTGTGATAAAACAAACATGACAAAGGCTCTCCGTGTGTGTGTGTGTGTGTGTGTGTGTAAGAGATAAATCATGCTGGAGAGTCGGCTGCCGAGCCATGATTAGTTTGTCTTTCACTTTGAAATCGCACAGGAAGACATTTTTTATTTGCTACTTCGCTACTCTCTCATAACTAAACATGCATCTCTGGAGGATCCTGTCGGCCGATCAGAGCTCGGCGCGACGTGCACGGTGGGTGTGGATGTGGAGGAGGCGGCGGGAGGAGGAGATGGGGGGGTACAAGTAGGGCAGTAAGATGGATTACTGAGCAGACTTTCAGTTTCCTGTGTGGCGTGCAGTGTGGTAATTTCCTTCAGACAATCCATTCTGACTGCAGCCACTTTCAGATCTGCAGCAAAACTTAAAAAAAAAAAAAAACTTAAAAAAAAAAGCTTTCTCACACTGTTCTTTTTCAGCTTGATTTAATTTATCCTTTACTATCTTTTAATCAGGATAACTAATGCCCTCCTTTTGCTCCTCCATCACGCTCCACAGTTAATCTGCTGCAGATCACAACGTCTCGAGACAAATGGGTTCAGTCTTTGTTATTACACTCGTGTGTACACCAAAAAACTGTGAAATGGTGAAAGCATTCAGTGTTTAATAGACCTTCTAATGTGAGAACTGAGAAGAATAAAAATGCATTAGTTAACGTTTTAGAAACTTTTCAGTTCCAGGCGACTAGAGGGTTAGGGAGCAGTTTTCTCTTCAGTAGGCAGAACAATATGAGAGCGACCCTGATTCTGCTTCCACAGCAAGTCTTCTTGAGGTCCATCAGAGCCTGCAAACAGTGGAAGGTTGCACCGATGGCCTCTGATAACACCATCTAATACGCCGCCGGGCTCCTCCGTCGCAGTGACGGCTAACATCAGCAGAAAAAGAAACGACTTCTGTAACGTGTGACCTTCATCAGACATCGCCGGGCCCCCCAGTCTTTGGCATCAAGACTCTTCTTTGCGCAGTAACTTGAGCAATGAGCTCCACTTTGTGTTGCTTTTTAGCTGCGCTGTCATCTGCAGTAATTTATATGGTCTAATTATGGAGGAAACCGTCTGTGGCATTGGACTGTGTGCATTTTGTTATGAGCCTAATGTGTCACTTCACGCAATTTACTTCTGCCGAGATGTTCTTGTGCACTGCTCGAACTAATTTGGCTCGCTTAAGAAGAATCTGATGGATTTCTTGACCTCGTCGTCAAATTGTCGCTTCCGAATTCGAGTGAATCTGAGCGTGTTGGTGCACGAAGCTGAACAATACGACAACTTGTTCACTTTTAGGACCAAAGATGAGGAAAAGGATGGTTCAGATGATGGGAAGTGGAGTTTTGCTAAAAGGTTATGAAGAGCGAATATGTTACCTGCAGCTCTTTTACGAAGTGAAATTCTGTTTGGATTTATGTTTACAAACTTTTACATGGGTTTCAGCTCGACTTCACACAGTTATTCCAGCATAAATGTGATATTCCTGCAAAACCGCTGCTGGTGCCATCTGCTTTTGCAAATAACAAAATTTGACGTAAATAACTGTGTGATGTGAAATCGTTGGCGGCTTACGTAAATAAAAATAAATAATATAAAATAAAATTACATTCCATGAACCACGATGGAATATTTGGATTGGATTGGTTTTAAAAACAAGATAAATCCATTTTAGTCTTTGCTGGATTCATTAGCTCTTCAACCACGGAACCAGTCTGTGAAGTTTTAGGTAATGTTCTATCAAAAAAGTTATAAATAGTTGTACTTTCAGCAGTAAAGTCTGAAGAAAAGAGCAAAATGCTTCATTGCAGGCTCAGCTAATGGCTAGTCAAACAAGAGCCCATTGTTTGTTTATCAGGTATAAAATAACTTTTTCTTATAAACAACTTACTGGTTGTAGCTTTATTCACACTGTTATGTTGTTTTTGCTTTATAAGCCTGAAAACAACAACAACAACAACAAAACAATAGGCTAGCTATAAGATACTAACTATAGATAAATATCTGACAGAACATCACTTCAAAAAACACAAAACTAGCCCTTTAATAAAGTTTTTTCCCCCAACTGAGACCATTTATAAAGCTATATCTACAACAGGTAAGATATTAAGCGTTTCTTAAAGGTGCTATGTGTACCTTTCTGTAGAGCACAGAACTTAGAAATATTTTCAACAGGCAAAGCATTCTGATCCCTCCCCCTCAGAGCCATATATGGCTCTGCCCCCCTTGCTCTGCTGAAATTCAAATTCAAGCTCTGTTTTTATTGGCTGATTCAAATTCAAGCTCTGTTTTTATTGGCTGGTTACAAACTCTGTTTTTATTGGCTGGTTAACGGCGGGTCACTCTGTGTTTTTAGTGTTTTTATAAATGCTGATAGAGAAGCAAGGGGACTATAGTTTTTTTCAGAGATTACTTTGTCTAACATCAGTCTGTCAGTAGATAGTGACAGAGTGAAGAAATATGTTAAAAATATATTGTTAGAAAAGTTACAGACTGCACTACAAAGTTACATAGTGCAGCTTTAATGTTTTCACAGAACCACACTTCAAAAGATCTGAACTATAGCTTTAATAGTCCTTATTGTGTGATAATGTTGGCAAATGACTTGACGTTTAGTTCTTTAACTTACAATATTACGTTTTTTAGTGGATTAATAAGAAGCTTAAAAAAAATCAGAAATTAATTGTAGAACAACTGTTTTTCTCGGCTACTCCCTTCCTCAGAGGTCACCACAGCTAACCAAGTCGCACGAAGACTTGGCGATTGATTCTACACCAGACAAACTTCTTGACACAACCACAGACTACCAAGCTACCACAGCCCTCGGTGTGGAGCAGAGAGCTGCCGTCTAGGGCACCCGGTGGAGCAGATGGTAGGGGTTAAGAGCCTTGCTCAAGGGCCCAGAGTGGGGCAAATGATGGTGGAATCAGGTGTGGGCGCTTCACGTTTCCACCCACATGTTAATGTTGTCGGTCTGGGAGTTGAACTGGTGACCTTCCTAACACAGGACCACCTTCTCCAACCTCTGCACCACCACTCCCATAGAACAGTAAACAATAAAAATACAAGAAATCTTTTGATAAAAAGAATAAATTGCTCCTGCAGCGTTCCCTTCCTGCCTCTTCCTAAAAAGCATATTTCAGAGCAGATGTGCACTTGCTGGGAGGACAAGTTTGGATTTTAGAGACACTGCTGTGGTAAAACATCTGTAGCTGGAGCCGTTTGTGTTGCAGGTGCAGATTCGTGTGAAACCACGATCACTCCTTGGCTCCAGCAGGAAAACCCACAGCCTCAGCTGGTGCAAACAACCCCTAATCCCCCCGCAGGTCGGTCAAATCACGAGTCACGTGGCCAGAATGTGCGTTTCTAACCAAAATCTGCCCACAATAATCACACCTTCAGCTGGAAAAAGGTGGGAAGATAATGAGGCAGGTGACAATAAAATTAATAATTGCTGTTTTATTAGCAGCAGAGTAAAATAACTTGAATACATTTGTTTCCATCTTAGATTTAAATATAAAAAAAAACAAGCCAGTTTACACTATTTCCACCTTTTCTCCTTGTTGACGCATCCTTTGCTTTTCAGATTAAAGTTTGATTGCTTTGCAGTTGCTCATTCGTGCAGGGAGTGTCTCGTCTGTCAGTATGACCTCATCCTTCTTTTTTAAAATATCTGTCATGACAACTGCATGCTCAGCACCGCCCCTGAGCGTGCAGGCCAGGCTGTTGTCAGGGACTCCATGAAGACGAGCAATCAAAAACAGGAAAAAAGTATCCGACGGAAAAGTTCCACAGCAGCATTCCTGCCTATCAGTCTGTGGACCAAGCATTAGGTTCATGTAAAAAAGAAAGAAAGCGAAAGCCGCACTGATTGTGTTCAACAGTTTGGACATACTGTATATAGAAAAAATAGATTTGCAGCACACTTTTTGTAGAAGCAGAAATTCTTTTTCTTCTATCTATCTCTGTCTGACAAGTGTTTTATGATACATCATCTGAGGCAGTTCCACTCTGTTTACAGAGGGATTCTCATCTTTTCAACAAGTACCTAATAAGTTTCTTTTTGGATTTTTATGACAGATTATCTGCTGTTATAAGTCTGAAAATGTAACAATAAAAGGCATGAGATGGTAATAACCGTTTCGTCTGCATATGGATTTATCTGGGAATGCCTGTGTTGTTTATTGTTTTTACTTAATTATTTAATAAATAATAAAATGAATAATAAAGCATAAATAATATTTATGCTTAACCATGGATTAAAAAGACATATTCCTTGTGAGCTCACGCACTGGTTTGTATACTACTGTAAAGAAGCTGCAACTTGAAGAAATTTAAGTGAATAAATTGCTTACCGTAAACACCGGTGTATAATACGCACTTTTATTGCTCATTTGAATGTCCTGCGTATTATACACCGAAGCGTATTATCTACAGATTTTTTTCCCATATTTTTAGACCCATTTTTGGCTCTGATTCGCTTTTTCATTTTGGCCTAAAAATGGTGCAGTACCAGTTTCGGCCGCTATGGGCGCTAATGCACCCTGTAGTCTGTTTACCTGCAGACTGTACCTGGAGGCGTATCCTGGCGCCATCTAGTGGCCATAAAAAAGACTGTCACGGCAGCGCGTATTATACACCGAAGCGTATTATCTACCGATTTTTCTGATTTATTTCCAAATATTGGCCAAAGCGTATTATACACCGGAGCGTATTATACACCGGTGTTTACGGTAATTTAAATATATGATCTAATACAAGTTCCATTTTTTTGTTGCCCTGCTTAAAGTATTCCCGTTTTCATCGTCACTTTAAAGGTCCGCTGACATCATCTTTTAACTTTCCATAAAATGGCACAACATATATATATACATATATATCTATATATATATATCTAACATATATATATATATATATATATTAAGATTGACCTCTGATCGTTTTTGCTAAAACAATGTGAAATTAATGAAAATTCCTCTCCAAAATAGTTTAAAATTAGCGCCGTTTTTTTACACGGTAAATTCGGGTTTTTCCGGTCACGTGATTGTGACGTCAGATACAGATCTCTGCTCCAACGGCACATTTAATACAATGGAGAAAGATACAAACGCATCCGTCGAATTTAGCCATTTAAAACTTTAGATTTTAGCGATTTGGCTTCAGTTCGTGAAGAAGAAGTTATTTTGAGTGATAAACAACAAACAGCAAGGTTTCTTTTGTCCGTGTTGCTTTTTTTTTCAGGAGAGGTTTCACATACATGAAGTGAGCACCAGATGTCAGCAAAGCAGAGCAATCTACAGTGCTCTGTAAGAGTTATCACGATAGCTTTGCTGACATCTGGTGCTCACTTCATGTATGTGAAACCTCTCCTGAAAAAAAAAGCAACACGGACAAAAGAAACCTTGCTGTTTGTTGTTTATCACTCAAAATAACTTCTTCTTCACGAACTGAAGCCAAATCGCTAAAATCTAAAGTTTTAAATGGCTAAATTCGACGGATGCGTTTGTATCTTTCTCCATTGTATTAAATGTGCCGTTGGAGCAGAGATCTGTATCTGACGTCACAATCACGTGACCGGAAAAACCCGAATTTACCGTGTAAAAAAACGGCGCTAATTTTAAACTATTTTGGAGAGGAATTTTCATTAATTTCACATTGTTTTAGCAAAAACGATCAGAGGTCAATCTTAATATATATATATATATATATATATATATATATATAT
>JBBPBX010025404.1:18260-38904 GCA_038048925.1 Garcialebias charrua | reverse complement strand
TTTGACCTAAAATGGCCGACTTCCTGTTGGCTTTGGACCATTGCTCCAAGAGACTTTTTTGTAGCTCCTGATGAGATACATATGTGTACCAAGTTTCATTATTCTAGGATAAAGCATGGTGTCAATAGACCTTTAAATGTCAAAGTTATAGCGTTTCGTTTGTTTCGGCGAGTACGCCAAGTTCACCGCTCCACTACGCCCCCTGAACATATACGAAAAGTCAATTTTTTTGATAACTTTTAAAGGCCCATGCCTTAACTGCATTCTGACCAAGTTTGAAGCCGATAGGTCGAACGCCTGAGAAGGAGTTCGTCAAAGTTCGACATGAGTAAAACTGAAAAATGACCAAAATTTGACCTTTGACCCAAAATGGCCGCCTACCTGTGCATTTTAGAGGGTACCCCCAATGTACTTTTTTTCTTGAATTGGGGAGATCTACATATGTTCCGAGTTTCAGATCTCTACGACTTACGGTTTTCCCCAACTCACGTTAGGGGGCGCTGTTGAGCAGTTAGGCCACGCCCACTTGCGATTACACCAGATTCATAAAATTTTCGTTGGGGGACAATTTTGGGTGAAGTTTGGTGAGTTTTTGAATATGTTAAAGGCTCCAAACGGCCGCGCGAAGTGACGGAAGAATAATAATAATAATAATTAAAGCCGCAAGCGGCGTTGAGGCCCGAAGCAGCTTAGCGCCGCTCCGGCCTTATTGTGGTGAGCATGGGAACTCTAGCTAGTCCGCCCAGTCGCGATCATGGTGCGCATTTGCCAAATATTCAAAATCACATGCAAACTCCAGAGCTCTAGCATCGCCTGCTGGTCTTGTATTCGCCATGCTGCCACAACCACGCCCACATCCTCCAACAAAACCTTCAAGCGTTTTAAAACACATCAGATCAATGTATTATCTGTCTTCTAGCACAGGATCATCTTGACTATGTCAAGGGCGTGAGAGATAGAGTGGCTTTAAACCACCAGAAAGGTGTGAAATTTATGACCAAAACTACCTTTTGATCCAAAATGGCCGACTTCCTGTTGGTTTTGGACCAGGGTTCCAAGAGACTTTTTTGTAGGTCCTGACAATTTACACATGTATACCACGTTTCATAATTCTGGGATAAAGCATGGCTGGGGGCTGATTTTTAAACTAAATTCTAGGGGGCGCTCTGGAAGAATCAGGCCACGCCCACTACATATTGGACTGCAGTCCTGTCGAGGGATGGATAAATATAGATCTTAGTGAATTTGGTGCAGCTGGGAGCTTATATTAGGAAGTTATTTTAGCTTGATGTTTCATGGAGAATGGCCAGATTTGAGGCTTGGCCACGCCCACATGCTTTGACATAGAAAAATTCTTTTGATAACTTTTGACCTTCAATGCCTCAAGGTAGTGCTGACCGAGTTTGACGCCTGGATCTCGAAAGCTCTAGGACGAGTTCGCTCAGATATGACGTCAATGAAATAGACCAAATTGTGACTTTGACCTAAAATGGCCGACTTCCTGTTGGCTTTGGACCATTGCTCCAAGAGACTTTTTTGTAGCTCCTGATGAGATACACATGTGTACCAAGTTTCATTATTCTGGGATAAAGCATGGCTGGGGGCTGTTTTTTTTAAATATTCTAGAGGGCGCTGTTGCGGAATTAGGCCACGCCCACCAAGTATTGCAATGGAATCCTGCAGGGGGGTGAACAAGGATCGATGTCAGTGAGTTTGGTGAAGCTGGGAGCTTATATTAGGAAGTTATTTTAGCTTGATGTTTCATGGAGAATGGCCATATTTGAGGCTTGGCCACGCCCACATGCTTTGACATAGAAAAATTATTTTGATAACTTTTGACCTTCAATGCCTCAAGGTAGTGCTGACCGAGTTTGACGCCTGGATCTCGAAAGCTCTAGGACGAGTTCGCTCAGATATGACGTAAATGAAATAGACCAAATTGTGACTTTGACCTAAGGCCACGCCCACATGCTTTGTCTTAGAAAAATTCTTTTGATAACTTTTGACCTTCAATGCCTCAAGATAGTGCTGACCGAGTTTGACGCCTGGATCTCGAAAGCTCTAGGACGAGTTCGCTCAGATATGACGTAATTGATGTTTCATGGAAAATGGCCAGATTTGAGGCTTGGCCACGCCCACATGCTTTGACATAGAAAAATTCTTTTGATAACTTTTGACCTTCAATGCCTCAAGATAGTGCTGACTGAGTTTGACCCCTGGATCTCGAAAGCTCTAGGACGAGTTCGCTCAGATATGACGTAAATGAAATAGACCAAATTTGACTTTGACCTAAGGCCACGCCCACATGCTTTGACTTAGAAAAATTCTTTTGATAACTTTTGACCTTCAATGCCTCAAGATAGTGCTGACCGAGTTTGACGCCTGGATCTCGAAAGCTCTAGGACGAGTTCGCTCAGATATGACGTAAATGAAATAGACCAAATTGTGACTTTGACCTAAAATGGCCGACTTCCTGTTGGCTTTGGACCATTGCTCCAAGAGACTTTTTTGTAGCTCCTGATGAGATACACATGTGTACCAAGTTTCATTATTCTAGGATAAAGCATGGTGTCAATAGACCTTTAAATGTCAAAGTTATAGCGTTTCGTTTGTTTCGGCGAGTACGCCAAGTTCACCGCTCCACCACGCCCCCTGAACATATACGAAAAGTCAATTTTTTTGATAACTTTTAAAGGCCCATGCCTTAACTGCATTCTGACCAAGTTTGAAGCCGATAGGTCGAACGCCTGAGAAGGAGTTCGTCAAAGTTCGACATGAGTAAAACTGAAAAATGACCAAAATTTGACCTTTGACCCAAAATGGCCGCCTACCTGTGCATTTTAGAGGGTACCTCCAATGTACTTTTTTTCTTGAATTGGGGAGATCTACATATGTACCGAGTTTCAGATCTCTACGACTTACGGTTTTCCCCAACTCACGTTAGGGGGCGCTGTTGAGCAGTTAGGCCACGCCCACTTGCGATTACACCAGATTCATAAAATTTTCGTTGGGGGACAATTTTGGGTGAAGTTTGGTGAGTTTTTGAATATGTTAAAGGCCCCAAACGGCCGCGCGAAGTGACGGAAAAATAATAATAATAATAATTAAAGCCGCAAGCGGCGTTGAGGCCCGAAGCAGCTTAGCGCCGCTCGGACCTTATTGAGGCGACCGCGCGAGCTCCAGCTCGTCCGCTCGGTCGCCATTTCGAAGTCTCTCGTGTCTACTCCGCACCAGGGGTGCACACGCACAATAAATCTGGTTCAGATCGGATGATGTCTCACTGAGATATAACAGTTTGAATAATCTAGGGGGCGCTCTGGAGTCACATGTTAAACCACAATATCAATGTGTCCACAAGGTCTCACTGATGATACACAATAAATCTGGTTCAGATCGGATGATGTCTCACTGAGATATAACAGTTTGAATAATCTAGGGGGCGCTATGGAGTTATATGTTAAACCACATTATCAATGTGTCCACAAGGGCTCACTGATTATTCACAATAAATTTGGTTCAGATCGGATGATGTATCACTGAGATATAACTATAGAAATAATGTAGGGGGCGCACTTGAGTCAAATGTTAGCCCACCATATCAATGTGTCCACAAGGGCTCACTGATGATGCACAATAAATCTGGTTCAGATCGGATGATGTATCACTGAGATATAACAGTTTGAATAATCTAGGGGGCGCTCTGGAGTCATATGTTAAACAACAATATCAATGTGTCCACAAGGTCTCACTGATTATGCACAATAAATCTGGTTCAGATCGGATGATGTATCACTGAGATGGGACTATAGAAATAATGTAGGGGACGCATGAAGCGCAAGTTTGAGGCCTGGCCACGCCCCTTTAGCATAAACGAAAACGCAAACTTTTGATAACTTTTACTGTCCAATGTGTTAAGGGCATGTTAACCAAGTTTAAAGGCAATCCTTCAAAATCACTAAGAGGAGTTTGTTTAAATACGCAATTCAAAAACATCGGAAAATGACCTTTGACCCAAAATGGCCGACTTTGTTTTTGTTTTGGACCAGGGTTCCAAGAGACTTTTTTGTAGGTCCTGACAATTTACACATGTATACCACGTTTCATAATTCTGGGATAAAGCATGGCTGGGGGCTGATTTTTAAACTAAATTCTAGGGGGCGCTCTGGAAGAATCAGGCCACGCCCACTACATATTGGACTGCAGTCCTGTCGAGGGATGGATAAATATAGATCTTAGTGAATTTGGTGTAGCTGGGAGCTTATATTAGGAAGTTATTTTAGCTTGATGTTTCATGGAGAATGGCCAGATTTGAGGCTTGGCCACGCCCACATGCTTTGACATAGAAAAATTCTTTTGATAACTTTTGACCTTCAATGCCTCAAGATAGTGCTGACCGAGTTTGACGCCTGGATCTCGAAAGCTCTAGGACGAGTTCGCTCAGATATGACGTAAATGAAATAGACCAAATTGTGACTTTGACCTAAGGCCACGCCCACATGCTTTGACTTAGAAAAATTCTTTTGATAACTTTTGACCTTCAATGCCTCAAGATAGTGCTGACCGAGTTTGACGCCTGGATCTCGAAAGCTCTAGGACGAGTTCGCTCAGATATGACGTAATTGATGTTTCATGGAAAATGGCCAGATTTGAGGCTTGGCCACGCCCACATGCTTTGACATAGAAAAATTCTTTTGATAACTTTTGACCTTCAATGCCTCAAGATAGTGCTGACTGAGTTTGACCCCTGGATCTCGAAAGCTCTAGGACGAGTTCGCTCAGATATGACGTAAATGAAATAGACCAAATTTGACTTTGACCTAAGGCCACGCCCACATGCTTTGACTTAGAAAAATTCTTTTGATAACTTTTGACCTTCAATGCCTCAAGATAGTGCTGACCGAGTTTGACGCCTGGATCTCGAAAGCTCTAGGACGAGTTCGCTCAGATATGACGTAAATGAAATAGACCAAATTGTGACTTTGACCTAAAATGGCCGACTTCCTGTTGGCTTTGGACCATTGCTCCAAGAGACTTTTTTGTAGCTCCTGATGAGATACATATGTGTACCAAGTTTCATTATTCTAGGATAAAGCATGGTGTCAATAGACCTTTAAATGTCAAAGTTATAGCGTTTCGTTTGTTTCGGCGAGTACGCCAAGTTCACCGCTCCACTACGCCCCCTGAACATATACGAAAAGTCAATTTTTTTGATAACTTTTAAAGGCCCATGCCTTAACTGCATTCTGACCAAGTTTGAAGCCGATAGGTCGAACGCCTGAGAAGGAGTTCGTCAAAGTTCGACATGAGTAAAACTGAAAAATGACCAAAATTTGACCTTTGACCCAAAATGGCCGCCTACCTGTGCATTTTAGAGGGTACCCCCAATGTACTTTTTTTCTTGAATTGGGGAGATCTACATATGTTCCGAGTTTCAGATCTCTACGACTTACGGTTTTCCCCAACTCACGTTAGGGGGCGCTGTTGAGCAGTTAGGCCACGCCCACTTGCGATTACACCAGATTCATAAAATTTTCGTTGGGGGACAATTTTGGGTGAAGTTTGGTGAGTTTTTGAATATGTTAAAGGCCCCAAACGGCCGCGCGAAGTGACGGAAAAATAATAATAATAATAATAATAATAATGAAGAAATCGAGCGATTACAATAGGCCTTCAGCAGAGCTTCGCTGCTTCGGGCCTAATTAAAGCTGCAAGCAGCGTTGAGGCCCGAAGCAGCTTAGCGCAGCTCCGGCCTTATTGCGGCGACCTCGTGAGCTCCAGCTGGTCCGCTCGGTCGCCACCTCGAACTCTCTCGTGCCCATCCAGCACCAGTTTGCCAAGAACAATTAGCGAACAACAACAATATATACGTGTTTAGAAGTGCTGACAGATGATACACAGTAAACGTGGAACAGATCACATGATCTAGCAATGAGATGTAACAGTTGGAAAAATAATGTATGGGGCACACTGGAGTCATCTGTTAAACCATAGTATCAAAGTGTGTAGAAGTGATCAGCCCTTTGTGAATAGCAAACAACCCTTTGGGTTGTTTTTACAATGGGTGCTAACGATCCATTGTTAAGATGATGGTCATCCATCATGTGAGCAACTGGTTTCAGCAGTCACCAGGAAACTGGTTGATCCACTTTGAGAGGGTGCTAAGACTGAGCTGAATATCAGACTTAGCTTTTTTAGAGTTTTCTACCTGGATTATTGAGCATGTATCAGGGGAAAATTAAACATGTTTTAAAATCAATTTTGGAGCATTTAGAATTGATTCTGAATCGCCAAGACAAAGAATCTAGATTTAAAAAAACAATTTATTCCCTTCATCCTTATTGACATATAACAGTTTGAATTATGTAGGTGGTGCACTGAAGTCAAAATTTACACAACAATATCAATGCGTTTAGAACTGCTCCCTGATGACGCAGAATAAATCTGGTACAGATCGAATGATGTATCACTGAGATCTAACAGTTTGAATAATCTAGGGGCGCTCTAGAGTCATATGTTGATCCACAATATCAATGTGTGTAGACATGCTCACTGATGAAGTACAATAAATCTCGTGCAGATCGGATAATGTATCTCTGAGATATACCACGCTGAACAAGTTTCTGGTGTTATCTCACATGCTAACGGGTGATGCTAATGCTAAGCTAACTAGCATGCTAGGCTAACACCTTATTTTCCAACCAAACTTACACAGGTGACTCAACAGACCACGCTGAACAAGTTTCTGGTGTTATCTCACATGCTAACGT
This sequence comes from Garcialebias charrua, assembly GCA_038048925.1. Classification (NCBI taxonomy): domain Eukaryota; kingdom Metazoa; phylum Chordata; class Actinopteri; order Cyprinodontiformes; family Rivulidae; genus Garcialebias; species Garcialebias charrua. The sequence continues at coordinate 32,137 of JBBPBX010025404.1, read as the reverse complement.
GTAATGCTAATGCTAAGCTAACTAGCATGCTAGGCTAACACCTTATTTTCCAACCAAACTTACACAGGTGACTCAACAGACCACGCTGAACAAGTTTCTGGTGTTATCTCACATGCTAACGGGTGATGCTAATGCTAAGCTAACTAGCATGCTAGGCTAACACCTTATTTTCCAACCAAACTTACACAGGTGACTCAACAGACCACGTTGAACAAGTTTCTGGTGTTATCTCACATGCTAACGGGTGATGCTAATGCTAAGCTAACTAGCATGCTAGGCTAACACCTTATTTTCCATTCAAACTTACACAGATGACTCAACAGACCACGCTGAACAAGTTTCTGGTGTTATCTCACATGCTAACGGGTGATGCTAATGCTAAGCTAACTAGCATGCTAAGCTAACACCTTATTTTCCAACCAAACTTACACAGGTGACTCAACAGACCACGCTGAACAAGTTTCTGGTGTTATCTCACATGCTAACGGGTAATGCTAATGCTAAGCTAACTAGCATGCTAGGCTAACACCTTATTTTCCAACCAAACTTACACAGGTGACTCAACAGACCACGCTGAACAAGTTTCTGGTGTTATCTCACATGCTAACGGGTGATGCTAATGCTAAGCTAACTAGCATGCTAGGCTAACACCTTATTTTCCAACCAAACTTACACAGGTGACTCAACAGACCACGCTGAACAAGTTTCTGGTGTTATCTCACATGCTAACGGGTGATGCTAATGCTAAGCTAACTAGCATGCTAGGCTAACACCTTATTTTCCAACCAAACTTACACAGGTGACTCAACAGACCACGCTGAACAAGTTTCTGGTGTTATCTCACATGCTAACGGGTGATGCTAATGCTAAGCTAACTAGCATGCTAGGCTAACACCTTATTTTCCAACCAAACTTACACAGGTGACTCAACAGACCACGCTGAACAAGTTTCTGGTGTTATCTCACATGCTAACGGGTGATGCTAATGCTAAGCTAACTAGCATGCTAGGCTAACACCTTATTTTCCAACCAAACTTACACAGGTGACTCAACAGACCACGCTGAACAAGTTTCTGGTGTTATCTCACATGCTAACGGGTGATGCTAATGCTAAGCTAACTAGCATGCTAGGCTAACACCTTATTTTTCAACCAAACTTACACAGATGACTCAACAGACCACGCTGAACAAGTTTCTGGTGTTATCTCACATGCTAACGGGTGATGCTAATGCTAAGCTAACTAGCATGCGCACTTGAGTCAAATGTTAGCCCACCATATCAATGTGTCCACAAGGGCTCACTGTTGATGCACAATAAATCTTGTACAGATCGGATAATGTATCACTGAGATATAACTGTAGTAATAATATAGGGGGCGCTATGGAGTAAAAATTTACATACTATTATCAATGTGTGTCGAAGTGTTCACTGATAAAGCACAATAAATCTCGTGCAGATCGGATAATGTATCACTAAGATATAACTGTAGTAATAATATAGGGGGCGCTATGGAGTAAAACTTTACATACTATTATCAATGTGTGTCGAAGTGTTCACTGATAAAGCACAATAAATCTGGTTCAGATCGGATGATGTATCACTGAGATATAACTATAGACATAATGTAGGGGGCGCACTTGAGTCAAATGTTAGCCCACCATATCAATGTGTCCACAAGGGCTCACTGATGATGCACAATAAATCTGGTTCAGATCGGATGATGTATCACTGAGATATAACTATAGAAATAATGTAGGGGGCGCACTTGAGTCAAATGTTAGCCCACCATATCAATGTGTCCACAAGGGCTCACTGATGATGCACAATAAATCTGGTTCAGATCGGATGATGTATCACTGAGATACAACAGTTTGAATAATCTAGGGGGCGCTATGGAGGGTATTTGCTAATTAGCATAAACACCTGTTCAAGGGGTGGGTAATGATCGATCATAATGATTTTGGTACTCCTCAGATCAAATCTGTGGAGTTTAGAACCAAACGTATGGTGACGGCGTTACGTCTTACTTCGCCATGTCACCACGCCCACTTGCTCCACCCAAAACGAACAGTGCTGGAAAGCTTGTTACACCAACATGTCTTCGGTGACTGGATACAATGTCACGCTGATTAGGTAACAGGGATCCGATATGGACCGTTCAACGTAAAACTTTACACTTCCTGTTGTCAGGGGGCGTGGCTTAAGTGATGTCATGATTTGACCATACAGTTTTGCAGGGGACCGGATGTGGGTCAATCACTGAAGGTTTGATGTATTAGACAGTTTTCGTGTAAGAGCTGTAAGCGTTTCGTTTTTCATGGCGAGATGTCCAACTTTGAGGTCTGGCCCCGCCCCTTCAGCATGCATGAAAACGCACAGTTTTGATAACATTTGTTCCCCCGTGCCTTATAAAGAAACTGGCCAAGTTTGAATCAAATCGAGCGAAATCCCTAGGAGGAGTTCGTTGAAATGCAGAGGCTGTAAACGGCCAAAAAGGGGTGAAAATTTGGTCATCGTTCCAAAATGGCCGCCTTACCATTTATCGTACAACATTGGTGCCAGAGGGTTTTCTGTGCATCTTGGTGAGTTGGACAAGTGTACCAAATTTCATGATTCTACGTCAAACTAAGGTCAATGCAGAGGGTATTTTGAATATTTCTAGGGGGCGCTCTTGAGCCGTTTCTGTAGCGATTTGCTAATTAGCATAAACACCTGTTCAAGGGGTGGGCAATGATCGATCATACTGATTTTGGTACTTCTCGGATCAAATCTGTGGATTTTAGATCCAAACGTATGGTTATGGCGTTACGTCTTACTTCGCCATGTCGCCACGCCCACTTGCTCCACCCAAAACGAACAGTGCTGGAAAGCTTGTTACACCAACATGTCTTCGGTCACTGGACACAATGCCACGCTGATTAGATAACAGGGGTCCGATATGGACCGTTCAACGTAAAACTTTACACTTCCTGTTGTCAGGGGGCGTGGCTTAAGTGATGTCATGATTTGACCATACAGTTTTGCGGGGGACCGGATGTGGGTCAATAACTGAAGGTTTGATGTATTAGACTTTTTTCGTGTAAGAGCTGTAAGCGTTTCGTTTTTCATGGCGAGATGTCCAACTTTGACGTCTGGCCCCGCCCCTTCAGCATTCATGAAAACGCACAATTTTGATATCGTTTGTTCCCCCGTGCCTTATGAAGAAACTGGCCAAGTTTGAACCAAATCGAGTGAAATTCATAGGAGGAGTTCGTTCAAATGCGGAGGCTGTAAACGGCCAAAAAGGGGTGAAAATTTGGTCATCGTTCCAAAATGGCCGCCTTCCCGTTTATTGTACAACGTTGGTGCCAGAGGGTTTTCTGTACATCTTGGTGAGTTGGACAAGTGTACCAAATTTCATGATTCTACGTCAAACTAAGGTCATGCGGAGGGTATTTTGAATATTTCTAGGGGGCGCTCTTGAGCCGTTTCTGTGGCAATTTTTGCCACGCCCCCAAAATATGTAATTTTTCACCAGTCCTGACGAGTCCGCCAAATTTGGTGAGTTTTCATATATGATAAGCGCTTAGCTGCTCGGGCCTAATAAAAGAGAGAGAGCTGGCCCTGGGTGGGGGCGGGGCAGCCCTGGTGCAGCGGTAGCAATGTTCTGTGTTTTTATGTTCTTCATGGGGACGAGATGGTGTAGTGGTAATGGCAGTCATCCCCCGATTGGAAGGTTGGAGGTTCGAATCCCGAGTTCTTACACCATGTGTCGTCGTGTCCCTGGGCAAGACACGTAACCCCGAGTTGCTCCCGGTAGGACTGGTTGGCGCCTTGCATGGCAGACTACCCTACCGGTATGAATGTGTGTATGAATGGGTGGATGGCTCGTGCTCTAAAGCGCTTTGGGGCCCCTCATAGGGGCTGGAGGGCACTATATAAGTAAGCTCCATTTACCATTTACCATAAAAAGTTCTGCGGCACACACATCACACTGGCCAACTAGGAAATGTCCCAGTCCTACCAATTAGCCACTCTGGGCCTGATGCTGAGAAATTGTAAATGGACTGTACTTATATTCATTCAACCTTTATTTAGTCAGGTAAATCTTTTGAACCTCATGGGCTCATTTGCGAAAGCGACCTGCTAAAACTAAATATAAAACTAAATACAAAAATATAGCACCCTTTCTATTTTAAAATAGTAATCCACTGTTTAAAATGTTAATTTAAGGCCCTATTTACACGGACACGGTGGGGGGAAACGGAGGTTTGGGGTATGTTAATTAGAGTAAAAACATTTGCGTTGACACGGGGAATTCTGTGGATATGATTCCCCCCCGCTTTCATGAATTCACTGGTTACCATGCCAGGCCATTAGATGGCGCTGTGAATTTTTTAACCTTCACTAACACGCATGCGTGCTGCCTGAGGCTGCCTCATCTGTTTACCAATGGGGCTAAAAGTTCAGCTAACTACAAGTTGTTGTCAACAAGTTAACAACAAGTTAAAGCTGGATTTTGGATAAGAGTCGACAGATTTGACACCAAGTGGGACCCGCTTCATCTAACAAGCTGCACACCAGTTGCTGGCTGGACCGGAACCGAGTGACGATGTCGGACTTTACTCCGTGAGAATCAGCTGATTTACAGCAGCGCTACAAGGTAAACAATGTTCTTAATAATGTTTCCTTGTGTTTACTTCGATCACAGAACAATCACCTGAGGTTTAATTTTAATTTTTTTCCTGCGAGGTCGAGCTGTCGTTCCACGAAGTGGGCCGGTTCGGATGTGGGTCCAGTGTCCACCAGGATGAAAACAGAGAAGACTCCAGCTCATAACAGTTCGGTTAACGTGTTTTTAAAGTGTTCAATTTAATTCTCAGTGTTTGTGATATACAGTTTGTGGTGTTGAATAAATAAATATAAAATAAACCTGGTGTCTTCATTTTCACAGCACGTTATGCATTGTTTAAATAACGTAACAAGTCCAGATAGATAGCTCAGATACCGTATTTTACGGATTATAGGTCGCACCGGATTATAGGTCGCACCTACGTCACCGCCGACGTAACGCGCCATCCACCGCTGACGCGCCGCTTGACTGCTGAGTCAACCCGGCATATGGGCCGAGTGTTTAGCTCTGCTGCTAATGTCTGCCAGAAGCTAACAGAAGCTAACACGGGACGAGTCCGTCTCTGAAAACACGAATAAAAAAATCAAATTTTATGTCAAATGTTTTATCGAGACCATTGTAACGTGCATTAAAGCTCCTATAATTACACTCTGTAAGCAGAAAAATATACACCGAGTGGTTTTGAAGCTATTTATAACGTAAAGAGAAGTACACAGATAAAAAACGAATGCTAACACGACACGAGTCCGCTTCTGACACGAATAAAAAATCGAAATTTATGTCAAATGTTTTCTCGAGACCATAGTAACGTACATTAAAGCTCCTATAATTACACTCTGTAAGCAGAAAAAATATACACTGAGTGGTTTTGAAGCTACAGGTAACCCCCGACCTACGACCCCATCGACCTGCGAACCACGGGACTTACGAACATATCATATTTAATAAAAATATGAATTAAAAAAAAAAAAAAAAATTTTTTTTTTTTTTTTTTTTTTGTGTTTAAATGTTCTTAATTTCATGTGTACATCACTTTGTTGCAGCTCTGGTTGTTTTAAAGGCTTTATAAATAATAATTATGATAAAAAAGATCATTTCTGATCATTTTTGAGCAATTTTTGAGCAATTTTGGGAAACAGGAAGTAGGTCTTCAGTTTACACGGTCACAAATTAATGTAGAACACCGGACGCTATTTAAGGTTCAGTCACTGGGGTCTCCGGTCACAAATTAATGTAGAACACCGGACCGGACGCCATCTTAGGTTAGCTGCCGAGAGCTGGACGAAGACTGGTGACCAGGATGGCTTCATATGGATTAATTACTAGCTGGAAACGTCTCTGTGAACTTTGTGGATGTCTCAGGCAGCGGATTTATCGCCGATCGTGCCAGGCCGCCGTGCGAACACCTCCGGCCGGCCTGGCTACACCTCCGGCCTGGCTAGCTCCAGAGCTAACACTGGAGCTAACACGGGAGCCGGCCTTTTGAACACTGGTGACCAGGATCGCATCATGTGGATTAATTACTAGCTGGAATAGCTCTGTGGACGTCTCAGGCTGGAGCAGCGGCTGGAGCAGGAGCTGCAGATTGATCGCGCCGCCGCTCCAACACTAGCTCATGGCTTGGCTAGCAGAAGCTAGCCAGCTAGCTAACACAGGCCTGGAGCAGCTGCGGTGGCCCGCGCTGCTCGGCCCGAAAACAATCAACGCATGGCAACCTAAGATGTCGGCTTTGACCATCTCAAAGTAAGAAAATATATTTTTATTTATTCTGTAAATGTGAATAGCAATGTTTAACATTACAGTACACTACTTTACATGCTTAAATGTGTGCGCGCGCTCCGTTAGCATGATAAATAAAGGTTGAATGAATGAATGAATGAATAATTTTTTTTTTTAAATATAATTTTCACCCCCTACCTACGAACGGATCGAGCTGCGAACCGTTCTTAGGTCCCGATCTCGTTCGTAACACGGGGGTTCCCTGTATTTATAATATAATAATAATGTGTTTGTCTGTCATCTGCGTATGTTTCCCATACACAGACGAAATTCGTCTCTGCATTTAACCCAACCACCCCAGGTGGTGCAGTGAGCAGCCAGAGGGCGCTCGGGGAGCTGGAGAATTAGGTGTGCACTCATAGACACCCCAAGGTGTGTAGTGGCCGGGACGCGAACCCGCGTCCTTCGGGTCCCAAGTCAAACGCCCTACCCACTACACCATTTATAACGTAAAGAGAAGTACACAGATGAAAAACGAATGCTAACACGACACGAGTCCGCTTCTGACACAAATAAAAAATCGAATTTTATGTCAGTTTTATCGAGACCATAGTAACGTACATTAAAGCTCCTATAATTACAATCTGTAAGCAGAAAAAATATACACAGAGTGGTTTTGAAGCTATTTATAACGTAAAGAGAAGTACACAGATTAAAAAAATGAATGCTAACACGACACGAGTCCGCTTCTGACACGAATAAAAAATCGAATTTTATGTCAAATGTTTTATCGAGACCATAGTAACGTACATTAAAGCTCCTATAATTACACTCTGTAAGCAGAAAAATATACACCGATTGGTTTCGAAGCTATTTATAACATACCGTAAACAGAAATATACAACCACAAGCTAAAGAAGCTATGCTAATAAAAGATCTTTTTTTTATTTATTTATCTCAAACATCTAATAAAGGTACTCACTTGTAAACTTCCACACTGTGATTACATCCTGTAAGTTTCAGAAAAATCCGCTGAGTGGTTCTTGACTTATCTTGCTAATAAACAGAGTAAACAAACGGAGCTAAAAGAAGCTACCTCCAGAGCAGGAGGCCGGGCAGCGACAGAGTCAGTCCAAGCAGAGGATCTTTTTTTTGGGACACATGAGCTGGAAACGGTCTTCTTCTTCTTCTTGGGTCAGTGTACTCCTCTGGAAGTGGTACTGCATTGCGCTCTTAGCGGCCAAAAGTGGTACTGCACCATTTTATGCCAAACTGAAAAGGCTCGTAACGGAGTCAAAAATTGGTCTAAAAATATGGGGAAAAATCCATAAATAGGTCGCACCGGATTATAGGTCGCAGGCCTTGAAAAAACCATAAAAAGGTGCGACCTATAATCCGAAAAATACGGTAACTTTATATATCTCCCACGCGAACATTAATACTGTTTATTATTGCTAAACTGTTATAATTTAGCACATATTTATTTATAGATATTTATGTTATTAATTTAGTACAGGGTGACACGTGAAATGTCCGCCTGCCCTAACTGTACGCGTGTGCGTGCTGCGCGCATGTGTTCAAACAAAAGATCAGTGGGAGATGTTTACATTATCAACAGAGGGTCAGCAAAAAACCTCCACCCTGAGCCATGGATCAAGAAATTGTCGGATTCAAAGAGGGGGGTCAGTGGTGTCGTGTCAACGATAAGCAAAGACCTAGAGAGAAAGGAGCGGTTTCACTCAAAATACGCGCCGTGTAAACTGGCCCTAAATGAAACAGTTTCTACTCTACTTTCTCAGACGGCTGAGACGAGCTGGTCTGAGTAGCCCAGTCCTCACCTCGTTCTACAGGTGTGCAGTGGAGAGCATCCTGTGCTCCAGCATCAACGTGTGGCATGGAGGCTGCACAGTTGCAGAAAGAAAAGCTCTGCAGAGAGTGGTGAAGGCTGCACAGAAGTCTGTTGGAGTCAGTCTCCCCACCATCACAGACATTTACACTTCGAGATGCAGGAAAAAAGCCACCTGCATCATGAAAGACCCCACTCACCCAGCACACACACTCTTTGCCCCACTCCCCTCAGGACGGAGGTTGAGGAGCATCAAATGTAGAACCACTAGACTGAGGAACAGCTTCTACCCTGAGGCTGTTAGACTCATGAATAAATAAATAATAAGAATAATCACTGTGAAATATCACATCATGCTGATCTGTTTTCTTGTTGCTGTGTTCATCTGTGACCATCTGCTCATAAAGACTCATGTTCGTGCTGCTGTTTGTAATGACGTTTTTCTATTACTCTAGGGCTTAGTGTATTTCTAGTTGGATGTTTTTCTTAGTTCATATCCTAGATGTTATTACTGTTTTTCTCTTACATTTTGTTGTTGGATGTAACTGGGACCCTGTGTACATAATCTCATTTCATCACATGTACTACATGCGGTGCAAATGACAATAAAGACTCTCTGACTCTGACTCTTATACATAAAAATGTTAACTTCACAATATTAGACACAATAATAGATCCTCACGGTAGATATATAATATTAAAATTATCCATATTCAGTCAAAAATATTGTATTGTTAGTGTATATGGGCCAAATGTGGACGCCGCCGTTTTTTTTTTCATGATCTCTTTTCTATTCTATCAAATCACATGGACTACGCAATGGTAATGGGAGGTGACCTTAACTTGGGTTTAGGTGATAAAATGGATAGGCTAAATACAGTAGGAGCTCAACGAGGCTGGCAATCCATAAATATAGTAAAACGGTACATGAGTGATTATGGACTTTGCGATACATGGTGTTCTCTTCACCCTGATAGCAGAGAATATTCTTTCTTTTCACATGTGCATAAATCTTATTCTGTCTAGATTATTTCATAGTAAGCAATTCATTGCTGACTAACATTTCAGACACTAAGATACACCCTATTGCTGTCAGCGATCATGCACCAGTTACATTAAATTTAGCTAATAATAAAGAAAACCCAAAAAGTATAAACTGGAGATTAAATACCTCACTGCTAAAAGACGAAGAATTTATACAATATGTTAAAAATGAATGGACGCTGTATTTGGAGTTTAATGACTTGCCAGGAACATCAGCATGTACACTCTGGGAGGCTGGGAAGACAGTTATGAGAGGAAAAATAATATCCTATTCAACAAATAAAAAGAAAAAAGAAAATAAACGTATTGAGGAATTAGAGAAATCCATAAAATTACTAGAAGGTATACAAGGAGAAGATATACAAAAAAAACTATGCAAGACAAAGTTAGAATTAAATGAATTTATTGATAAAAAGAACAAATTCTTGGTAGAAAGGCTTCGTTTAGAACATTTTGAACACTGTAATAAATCAGGGAGCTTTTTAGCAAACCAACTCAAATTAAACAAAGAAAAAACATCTATATACGGTATTAAAGACACAAATGGAAATATAACTTATGATGAGGGAAAAGTAAACAGTGTTTTTAGAGATTTTTATAAAACTATATACTCCACAAATAAATCCAACAGATGAGGATATCAATCAATTCTTGGATAGAGTAACACTTCCAAAATTAAACAGTAGTCAATCATCAGACCTAGACTCACCATTAACATCAGCAGAACTCCATGAAGCAATAAAAAAAAGCCAAATAAAAAATCTCCTGGTCCAGATGGCTATCCAGCAGAATTTTATAAAGAATTTTGGAATATATTGGAACCAATATTTTACAGAATGCTATTAGAATCAGGAGAAAATGGCAGGCTTCCAACACATATGAACTCAGCCAACATTAGTCTCCTTTTAAAATCAGGTAAGGACCCAGTATTGCCTACAAGTTATCGTCCCATCTCGCTTATTAATGTCGATGTTAAAATAATTTGTAAATTATTACATTATTTGTAAATTATTACAGAGTTATCCTCTCTAATCTAAAAGATTAGAGAGGATAACTCCTTTCATTATTCATCCAGATCAAACTGGATTTATAAAAGGAAGACACTCGACTACAAACACTCGTAGATTATATAATTTAATAGAGTATTCATATAGTAAAAATATTGAAACAGCTATTTTATCTTTAGATGCAGAAAAAGCATTCGATAGAGTAAATTGGAATTTTTTATATGCTACCTTGATTAAATTTGGATTTGGAAACTATTTTATTAATTGGTTGAAAATACTATATAACTCACCAAAAGCATGTGTCAGGACAAATAATCAAATATCTTCAAGCTTTTGTTTAGAGAGGGGTACAAGACAGGGATGCCCACTTTCACCAGCATTATTTGCTATGTTTATTGAACCTTTAGCAGCAGCAATAAGGTAAACTGCTGACATTAAAGGCATACAGTGTAAAAATATAGAACATAAAATTAGTTTATATGCTGACGATGTTTTACTTTTTCTTCAAAACTCAGAAAACTCTATATCTAATGTTATCAAATTAATAAATTCATTCTCACAAGTTTCTGATTATTCTATAAATTGGTCAAAATCTACAGCTTTTCCAATAAATTGTGTGTTTAATACTTATTTAAATGAAAAACTACAATCAGGTAACATTACATACTTGAATATTAAGATTTCTCATAGATTAGAAGACTTAAAGACCGTGTAAAGTGAAATTAAATGTGTGTTTTTAGTTTGTTACATGGCATAAATATGTGTTATTAATCACCCATATAAATCTGACTGATTAAAAACATTGTTTACCTTATAAAATTAAGTCTCAAAAATCATGAAAAAACATGATTTTGCCTTGCCCTGGAACGCTGGGGGCGTGTCAGTGCGTGGGCGTGGTTTCAGCGCAGCTGCGCTCGTGTCCTGCCCCCTGAGCTGACTGTGTGGAGAGGCAGACAGCAGAGCCAGTAAACCTGCTCTGTTTTTATCTGAGTTCTGTCTGTAACAGCAGCTACTTTTTCCAAGAGTTACGCTGTTTTTGTAAATAGTTTTCTTGTGTGTTTTTAATCTGGAATGAATAAAAAAAAAAAAAAGAGTTGTACCATGCGGGAATTGAACCCGTGGGGTTTGGGACAGAAGGCAAGCGCTTTATCCATTGACCTATCCAGGCATTACAGATACTCAGTATAAAACCACGCGGTATAAAAACATGTTATGATTTGTACGGGTGCCCTGACCATTGCGACATCCAGGGAAGATGCACGAACGAGGCATAATTGATTAGCTAGCTAACAATGAACAAAATATCTATGCTATTGCTATCTGATGCTATCTGCGATTCGCGAGTGAACGGCTCCACCGATGCGAAGAACGCATTTATACGGCTGGAGCTGCAGGGGGTGGGGCTTTAGACCGTGTGACGAAACACGGTCACATTTAAACCACGCCTAAAAAATCCTGAAACAGAAATATCTTTATACACAGTTTGATCTATAACTCCAAAATTAATTGAGCTACAATTTTGAGACTTTTTACTCATTTACAAGATTACAATTATCACATTTATAATGTTTATTTAAGAAAATGTTGAAATTCACTTTACACGGTCTTTAATAAAATTAAATCATATACCACTTTTAAAGAAAATTGAAGACGATCTTACTAGATGGAAATCTCTACCAATTTCACTTATGGGAAGAGTTGCCTCAGTAAAGATGATGGTCTTGCCGAGAATAAATTATTTATTCTCAATGATTCCAAATAAACCTTCAAATGAATGGTTTAAGTCCTTGGATTCTTTCATATCTAAATTCCTTTGGAAAAACTCCACGTATTAGCTTAAGAACACTACAGAAATCTAAAGAAACCGGAGGATTAGAACTTCCAAACTTTTATCACTACTATTTAGCAAATAGGTTAGAATATATTTCAAAGTGGCTAAATCCAAATGCACTAGATGTTACTTGGTTAGATATAGAGCAAACTTTATGTAATAATATTAGGGTTTCAGATCTGCCATTTATTAGTATCAATATAAAAAACATGTCTGCTTTAAAAGTATCAGTATTAGCTCATCTCTGACAGCATGGTGGGAGTATCTGAAAATGACAAAGTCTTCACTACTCCCATGCAGACAAACACCCATCTGGAACAATCCTGACATACAGAAAGAAAATAATATGTTAAATTTCTCAGGTTGGAGACTTAAGGGAATTGAACGTCTGGAACACATATTTGATGGTGTAGACTTTATTTCATTTAATGAATTAATAATACAATATGGCATTGACAATAAATACTTCTTAGAATATCAACAAATTAAGTCTATTGTAAAAAAGAAATTTAAGCTTAATAGAGAATTGTTAGAGACACCAATATGCGTGTCAGAATTCATTAATCTTAAACAACCCAAATTGTTATCTAAAATATACAAGAAATTGTCTAGAATCGATGACTCCATAACACTTCCTGTTGCAAAATGGGAGACAGATTTATCAGTCAACTTTGACCAAAACACCTGGTCTCAAATATGTTTAAAAACATTTAAAATGACTAGAATATCTAATTTACAGTTAATACAGTATAAAGTTCTCTATAGAGTACACTATACAGGTCAGCGAATGTTTAAGATGGGATTTACATCATCCAACAATTGCTCACAGTGCAGCTGATTATATTCACGCACTCTGGTTCTGTCCACCCGTCCAGAGGTTCTGGGTACAGGTATGTGAAGACTTGTCTAAATGGTTGAAATGTAATATTCCGCTCTCTCCATCTGTTTGTTTACTGGATATCTTTGAAGATGTAATACTAGAAAAACATATATACCGCATGATTTTCATTGCCTTATGCATCGCAAAGAAAACCATACTCATGAATTGGAAAAATAAAAATAATCTTAGCATTAATCAGTATAAAAATCTTCTGTTAGATCATATTAGTCTTGAAACAGCATCTGCCGACACATCGGATCAATCTATCTGGCATTCTTTGATCGGCTCCGTTACGTAGTGAGGGTGGGGGTCTGGGATCTGCCCTTGTGGGGCATTGTGGCTGGTGTGGGGGGAGGTCGGGGTTTGGGGCGCCTGGAGGTGGGGCTGTTTAGGCGGGGAGGACCCTGCCTTCAACCTGGAGAGGACCGGGGGGTTCTGGGGGATGTCTGCTGGGGGCAGCATGCGGGCCCTGGGGGGGTCTGTGGCGACGGTCATGGGTCACTGATCGGTGATCCGCCTGTGCTGGGGTGGTTTCGGGGTGGGCGCCGGGGGCTTGGGATTCTGGGGGCGTGTCGTCCCCGGGCTTGGGCCTGGTGGGGGTGGGATCTGGGCTCTGGCGGGCGGGTCGCCGGGCTATGGGCTGGCTTGCGCTCTGGTGCCCGGCTCTGGCCGGGGGGCCCTCGGCTCGCTGGTGGGTTGGGGGTTCATGCGCTGGGGGGTTGGGTGTTTGGGGACGTGACTGGTGGCCATGGGAGGGGGCAGGTTGTCCCAGCCTGGGTGTCTAGTGTGTCATGTGTTCTGAAAGTTGTTAGTATGAAGGGTGGATGTAGTATTTCTTCTGGGGTGGGGATTGGGTGGATGTCCTTGATGATGGTCTGGGACCATGCATGGTCGGTGGGCGGGCCTCTTACTATGGTGGGGGCCCGCTCCCGGTACT
>JBBPBX010025404.1:0-17596 GCA_038048925.1 Garcialebias charrua | reverse complement strand
AGAAATCTAAAGAAACCGGAGGATTAGAACTTCCAAACTTTTATCACTACTATTTAGCAAATAGGTTAGAATATATTTCAAAGTGGCTAAATCCAAATGCACTAGATGTTACTTGGTTAGATATAGAGCAAACTTTATGTAATAATATTAGGGTTTCAGATCTGCCATTTATTAGTATCAATATAAAAAACATGTCTGCTTTAAAAGTATCAGTATTAGCTCATCTCTGACAGCATGGTGGGAGTATCTGAAAATGACAAAGTCTTCACTACTCCCATGCAGACAAACACCCATCTGGAACAATCCTGACATACAGAAAGAAAATAATATGTTAAATTTCTCAGGTTGGAGACTTAAGGGAATTGAACGTCTGGAACACATATTTGATGGTGTAGACTTTATTTCATTTAATGAATTAATAATACAATATGGCATTGACAATAAATACTTCTTAGAATATCAACAAATTAAGTCTATTGTAAAAAAGAAATTTAAGCTTAATAGAGAATTGTTAGAGACACCAATATGCGTGTCAGAATTCATTAATCTTAAACAACCCAAATTGTTATCTAAAATATACAAGAAATTGTCTAGAATCGATGACTCCATAACACTTCCTGTTGCAAAATGGGAGACAGATTTATCAGTCAACTTTGACCAAAACACCTGGTCTCAAATATGTTTAAAAACATTTAAAATGACTAGAATATCTAATTTACAGTTAATACAGTATAAAGTTCTCTATAGAGTACACTATACAGGTCAGCGAATGTTTAAGATGGGATTTACATCATCCAACAATTGCTCACAGTGCAGCTGATTATATTCACGCACTCTGGTTCTGTCCACCCGTCCAGAGGTTCTGGGTACAGGTATGTGAAGACTTGTCTAAATGGTTGAAATGTAATATTCCGCTCTCTCCATCTGTTTGTTTACTGGATATCTTTGAAGATGTAATACTAGAAAAACATATATACCGCATGATTTTCATTGCCTTATGCATCGCAAAGAAAACCATACTCATGAATTGGAAAAATAAAAATAATCTTGGCATTAATCAGTATAAAAATCTTCTGTTAGATCATATTAGTCTTGAAACAGCATCTGCCGACACATCGGATCAATCTATCTGGCATTCTTTGATCGGCTCCGTTACGTAGTGAGGGTGGGGGTCTGGGATCTGCCCTTGTGGGGCATTGTGGCTGGTGTGGGGGGAGGTCGGGGTTTGGGGCGCCGGGAGGTGGGGCTGTTTGGGCGGGGAGGACCCTGCCTTCAACCTGGAGAGGACCGGGGGGTTCTGGGGGATGTCTGCTGGGGGCAGCATGCGGGCCCTGGGGGGGTCTGTGGCGACGGTCATGGGTCACTGATCGGTGATCCGCCT
The DNA here is from genome assembly GCA_038048925.1 of Garcialebias charrua. Taxonomy (NCBI): domain Eukaryota; kingdom Metazoa; phylum Chordata; class Actinopteri; order Cyprinodontiformes; family Rivulidae; genus Garcialebias; species Garcialebias charrua. The sequence continues at coordinate 16,215 of JBBPBX010025404.1, read as the reverse complement.
GTGCTGGGGTGGTTTCGGGGTGGGCGCCGGGGGCTTGGGATTCTGGGGGCGTGTCGTCCCCGGGCTTGGGCCTGGTGGGGGTGGGGATCTGGGCTCTGGCGGGCGGGTCGCCGGGCTATGGGCTGGCTTGCGCTCTGGTGCCCGGCTCTGGCCGGGGGGCCCTCGGCTCGCTGGTGGGTTGGGGGTTCATGCGCTGGGGGGTTGGGTGTTTGGGGACGTGACTGGTGGCCATGGGAGGGGGCAGGTTGTCCCAGCCTGGGTGTCTAGTGTGTCATGTGTTCTGAAAGTTGTTAGTATGAAGGGTGGATGTAGTATTTCTTCTGGGGTGGGGATTGGGTGGATGTCCTTGATGATGGTCTGGGACCATGCATGGTCGGTGGGCGGGCCTCTTACTATGGTGGGGGCCCGCTCCCGGTACTTCCTGGCTCTGTCAGCGGTTTGGCGTAAGCTCTTGGCCGTGTCGTCCTTGTGGGATTTTGTGTCCTCCTGGGCGGCAGGCTGACTGCAGTTGGCAGGGGTCTTGGCGGCCCTGGTGGGTGTGGGCTGTTGGTCCTGCTACTGGCGGCCCTCGTGGCCGTGTTCCTCTCTGGTCTGGGGCTCAATGGGCCTGGCGGTCAAAGAGGTGTTTGGCCTCGATCCTTGGGTGGACGTTGGCGAACTGGGGGGGGTATGCAGGATCAGCGGGGGAGCTGACTCGCTGCGGGAGCATTGTTCCTGCAGTTATTTTCTCCCTATCCTTCACCACGCGCCTCCGCCCTCTTCATTTCAAATGAATACATTTAAGGATTTGAGGCTCAGGTGTGCTGCAACGTTTTTACATCTCTGTTGTTCAGTACCACCTGGGACTCAATTTTATTATACACCTTAGACATTAATTCATATATAGCCTCATAAAATTCAAATATAGGAAATTGGGGTGAGCACTATGTTATGGGTGGCGAGATGACACCATTCTCGCCTACCGTGCCTGTGCTCACTCACAATTATGCATTTAGACAGTAAGGACCTGGGTTTGAGTTGGGGTGGAGGGGAAACTGGCATTATGCCAGCCTATGCTCCTTCTCTTTCCCTTTTTAAGTGCACTTTAGAACAACACACATCAACAGCACATTTGGGGACGGGGGTGTGTGTGTCGGGGTCTAGTTTTATTTATTTTTATTTTTTTTTTTCTCTCTGACCCCCCTGGTTCTCTGGCAGCTATTCTGGGGGTGGGGTCCGGTAAGGTGACGGGCCGTCGGGTGTTGTCTTGGACCATGGGGGGGTTCGGGGCCTGGGGGTTCGCCGTGGGCGGGGCTGGCGGTGCGCTCCCTCTGGGGCTGCTTGGGCTCGGGTGTCCTGTCCTGTCAGCAGGGCGCGGATTGGGCCAAATCTTGGATGTCTGCTACTCTCCACCCCAGAATGAATGGGCCTACCTCCTAGGTTTGGATGTGGGCTGCCCCATGTAGAGGGCAGGTACATGTCTTGGACCTGGGGGGTATAGAGTGTGCATTGGGATTATGAATGGAACGTGTCGTTGTTGCTTGTCTTTCTGTGAGTGAGGGTGAGGATGAGGGGGGGTCTGAATGAGTGTGTCTGTGTATGAATGTTTGTCAGGCTGGGACTAGGACTGCCCTCTCTCTGATACATCTGAGGCTACTTAAAGCTCAGGCAAAGCTGCGTGTACAAGCAATACGCCTCTGTACAATGTACGTACGCTGTGGCAAAAGCGTAGCCCCGCATAGCCCCTCAGGGCACGAACGTGCAAAGCTCTTTTTCTACGACCGCGCACACTTGCGCGGTGTCTCACAATAAACTGGCCGTGGCCGGACTGTTTTGTATGTTACACAAATGAATTAAATTCCTCTTCTTCATCGCTGATCGGGCCTTTTCTTTTGTTTTTTGCCAAAAGTCAAGTAATCGCTTCATCCTCCGTTCACTCCATAACTGAAATGAATGAATTCAGGTCCTACCTGGCTGCACGAGGTTTTAAATATTTCCTGGTGGGCTGTGGGCTGCAGGAAAAACGCTCCCTGTTTTTATTTTTTAGAAGTTTTTATTCACATATAAAGTGATAGAAAGACTGCAGCGGCAGAAGCCGAGCGACCGCAGCTCGGTCCAGCTCGCCAGCTGCTTGAGCTGTCAATCATTTCAGTAGGCGTGTCAGCAAGTGACCAATCAACGACCTCAGTTTGTCCTGCTCTGCGCGCAGCGGCTCAAATTACAACAAGAATTTGGAGCGAAAACGCGAGCATTTAACAGAGAACTGAAAGCAGAGCTGTGCCAGTGAACGCGTGTGCACAGATTGCGCGTGTAGAGTGGCGTAAAGCCAGGATGCTCAGCTTTTCCTGAGCCTTTAGTGTTGCGCTCCTGCCACGTGACCCCCCGGTTGGTGTTCCTTTGCCTGCGGGCGTGCTTGGGGCCCTCACTATCTGGGGTTGGGCGCTTGGGCGTATGTCGGCTCGGCCTGGTGGTTGCCTGGTGGGGCTCAGGTCCTCTGGTCCTGTCGGGTCTGGGCCTGAGGGGTGGGCGTCCCCGGTGCCCGGGCCTCGGTGACCAGCCCTGGGGCTACGTCGGTGCAGCGGGCTCCGGCGGGGGCCTGTGAATTGTCGCTGTTGACCCTGGGGGGTCATTGTGTGTAGTCACTGGTGGGGCTTCTCCTGTTCTCCCCTTTGGTCGGATCTGGGGAGTTGGTGAGTGGCTCGTCCTGTTCGGGTGGCCCTGGGGACTCTGGGCTCGGGGTCCTTCTTGGGGTCTTGGGCTCTGGTTGCCCCTTTGCCTGCCTCGGGCCTTGGGGGTGCGGATCTCTGATGCTTCACGGTTGCTATGGAATGTTCTATTGGAGGAAACTTTTTCACTTATGCATGCTCACAACCAAGGGCGTAACTTTAGGTCTAACATTGGGGGGGTTATGCTATCTACCTATTTATTTATCGAATAAATAACTTTTTTTATGATTCAGGATATTTTAGGGTTAAAATATATTGTAATGCTTTTACTGTGATTTACTGTGATTTACTTAACTTTCCTGTTTTCTCTGTATTTATTCTGCTCCTTTTTTGTTCCACATAGGTTCAACAAGTAAGAAAAAAACTCACTATTTTTCTGCATTTTTTTCAGCCATAACACATATTTTACATTTTTAAGATTTATTATATAACATACCTCAATTTCACAATTTTCAAAGAGTGTGTATTTACCTGGTTCACTACAGTTTAACTAGGAAAAATTACAACAAATGATTCAAATACAGCCATAATATGACAAGAGCAGAGTAAAACCCTGCATCATACCTGTCAAGTTTTGGATTTAAAAATAAAGGAAATTTTCTGCCGGGTACGCCGAGCCATCCCACTAGCCCAGGGATCTGCAACCTTTATGATCAAAAGAGCCATTTCTGCCCCTTTGTTCACTAAATTAAACGTTTCCGGAGCCACAACACCTGCTACAACTGGGATTCTCAACTGGTGGCCCACAGACCACTTTAAGTTTGTTAGAGGACAATTTTCTGACCTGTAGTTTTCTGGCCATTGTAAAGCTGAAAATATCTAACGATTTGTTGATATTTTTACATTTTAAGACTAAAAAAGACCAGATTATCATAAAGAAGGAAAAATAATGTGATCTTTCCCAATTAAAAAATAAAATAATGAACTATGCAGGTCTAGGTAAATTATTTTAATCGTGGAAAAATTAAATATCCTACTTCAAATAAATAAAGTTAACTTATGTTTTACTCATTCTATTAGTTCTAGTATTCACACATTTGCAAAGGAAATGACAGGAAAAACTGCTAAAACTAGCCCTTTTTGTTGTTATAAGAACAAATAAAATTCAGTTTAAAGTTAGTTTTGATCAAAGCTTGGAAGAGCCACTGCTGAGGGACCAAAGAGCCGCATGTGGCTCCAGAGCCGCAGGTTGCAGACCCCTGCACTAGCCCAACCAAAGTCCAGGACCCCTTACATTTTAAGACAGGTTTACAAGAAATCTAAAATAACTACCTATCAGCCTCTTTCAAACCAGTTATGTGATCACAATCTGACAGGCTTACCTTTGTGCTTGACGGATTTTTCATGCTGACGGACATCGTTCCTTCCCCCATGAGAGACACTAAAGTCGCAGTTACAAATCTTAAAAAACGCGTAATTGTGTCCCACCCTACTCTTCTTAAGGAAAGTAAATTCGCTGTCCCATTTTTCAAGATATTTACACGAAGTCTTAACTTTTTTGGCAGGGACGCCTTCTCTCTCGTTACATTCATCTCTGTATTTTTCCGGGTTTGTGTTCCCGCTGCCAGCAGTAACATCGCAAGAACTGCCACCGAGGCTACTGCAGGGGGCAGTTCTCGCGAGGCTAGTGACAGAGGCAATGTGTCCCCCGCTGCTGCTAGGGGGGGAGGAGGAAGGGGAGGCGAACGGCAGCTTTGAAGGCAGAGAGAGAGCAGTCGCGCTCGCTCCTCCTCCGCGCGCACCACCAGTTAATCCGGGAGCTTGAAATGAATGATGCCATTTTTTTTGGGGGGGTTATATTGACTGGATCCAATTATTGAGGGGGTTAAATCCCCCCCATCCCCCGTGTAAATTACGCCTATGCTCACAACCACACGCAAATGGATGCAGGGATGTATATGTAGATATAAGCAGATACTGTATGTAGATGGGTATATGAATGAATATGAATGTATATGTATGTATACTGTATATATATTTGTAGATATGGTGTGTATATTTGTGGAAACCTGCTGCAGGGTCATGGATGTCATTAGTCTTTATGCATGTGTTGCTATGTTCTGTCATGTACTCTGCAGGATTACAGATGGAAGTTGGGTGTGTTTGCCTTGTGCTTTTTTGTGGATAATTGTGTTTTGTTGTCTTACTTTTTGTCTTTCCTTTCCTTTCTCTCTATTAAAAAAAATTCATATCGGTGTGAGAGGATGGCTGTAAGGTGAGAAGGGAGGCCATCTATAAATGGGGGGAAAAAAATGGAAAAAAAAGTAAGTCAGACCAAATTGTTATACGTCTTCTAGAGGATCATCCTGATTAGGTCAAGGGTATCAGAAAGGGAGCATTCCAAGTAAAAAAAGTGATTTCCTGTTCTGAGGGGTCGAGGCTTTGATGATGTCAGAACTTGACCACATATAAATTCATTCATTCATTCAACCTTTATTTAGTCAGGTAAATCTTTTGAACCTCATGGGCTCATTTACGAAAGCGACCTGCTAAAACTAAAGAACAATGAACAGCAGTGGTAGAATTTCCTTAAACAATAAACAATAAACAAACAAACAATAAACAATAGAAAACAAAAGAGAGAAAAAAACAAAAGAAAGTTTTTTTTTTTTTTAACAAAGTATCAAAAAACTAGCAAAACATTATAAGGTAGACGTATAAAATCAAAGACAGGAACAAATCTGCATTGGTTTTTGCCAGGATTCCAACAGATTCTGAAAACCATTTAGAGAAGTCAAGGTCGAGAGCTTCAGATCTTTTTGTAAGATATTCCATGAAGCAGGAGCGGAGTAGGAGAAGGCCCTTTTTCCAAGTTCAGTCCTCACTGACGGAACACTGCAGGTAATCATGTCCTGAGAGCGCACACTGTAGCTGCACTCACGCAAAGACATGTAGGAGGAGATGTATGAGGGCAGCAGACCAAGAAGTGATTTAAAGATGAAAATGTACCAGTGGAAGAGTCTGCGTGAGGTTAATGATGTCCAGTTAACCAGTGAATACAGGGTGCAGTGGTGGGTACGATAATCACAACCAGTTATGAATCTTAGTGCACCATGATAGACAACATCCAACATCCGCAGGGTGCTTGTAGGAGCATTCATGTAGAGAATGTCACCGTAATCAATGGAGGGAAGGAAAGTCACAGACACAAGGCGTTTCCTAACATTCAGTGATAGACATGATCTGTTTCTGAAAAAGAAACCCAGTTTAACTTTCAGTTTCTTCACTAGGTTTTCCACGTGGAGTTTAAAAGAGAGATGTGAATCAATCAGGATACCCAGATATTTATAGGAATCAACAAACTCAATAGGGACACCATTTGAAGATAAAATCAGAGGAGGATCTGCTGGAACCGCCTTCCTATTTGAAAAAAACATCCCTTTTGTTTTATCAGCATTTAGGACAAGTTTGAGACGGAACAAATCTGACTGGATGATGTCAAAAGCAGATTGCAGTAACTGGAAAGCCTTAGCAACTGTTTTAGCTCGGCAGTAAACAACTGTATCATCAGCATAGAAATGTAAGGATGCATCAGGGATGCAGTGACCTACATTAGCTATGTAGATTGTAAAGAGAGTGGGTCCTAAAACTGAGCCTTGTGGTACACCATTTTTAACTGTTAAATAGCTGGAAGAAGTACCGTTATGTTGAACACATTGCCTCCGATTGGAAAGATAGTTAGAAAACCAACCGATGGTGTGATCAGAGAAACCGATTTCTGAGAGCTTATGACACAGGATGTTATGATCCACAGTGTCAAAAGCTTTAGACAGGTCTAAGAAAAGTGCAGCACAATAGTCCTTAGCATCCAATGCTTCAACAACATCATTCAGAACCTTCAGAGAAGCAGTTGTTGTGCTGTGTTTTTTCCTGAAACCAGATTGATGAAGAGGTAAGATGTTAAATGAGTCCAGATAATTTTTGATCTGAGAGTTTATCAGTTTTTCTAGAACCTTGGCTAAGATGCAGAGTTTAGAGATCGGTCGATAATTGTTCAGTGAGGTGGGGTCACCTCCCTTCAGCAAAGGAAGAACAAATGCTGTTTTCCAAGCATCCGGAATGGTGTTTTGGCTTATGGACAGATTAAAGATGTGGGTCACAGGGACTGTGATGATATGAGCAGCCAGCCTTAAGAAATAAGGTGGAAGTTCATCTGGACCTGCAGATTTTTTAGGATCAAGATCATTTAACAGTTTATTTACCTCACTGACTGAGAACGGAGAAAAAGAGAAGGTGTGATTAACAGATGGTTGACTTGTAGGAGGGATTTGATTTGTAGAAGTTTGATTATTAGATAAAGTGGCTGATTTTCCGTTTGTAACTGTGTCAAATAATGAACTAGAAGCAACAAAATGTTTATTGAAACAGTTCAGGATCTCGTGCTTATTTGACACAGGAACAGAGTCAACAAGAAATTGTGATGGGAGGTCAGATGATTGGGGGGTGCCTGAGAGAGATTTAATGGTTTTCCAGAATTTTTTTGGATCATTTAGATTTTTGGAGGTCTGAGATAAGAAGTAGTTACGTTTTGCGGCTTTGATGGCAGTTGTGCATTTATTCCTTAGCTGCCGAAATTTCAACCAATCAGTGTCTGAGTGTGATTTTCTTGCTGCGGCCCAAAGATGATCTCTCCAGTGTAGGAGATCAGCTAGTTCAGGAGTAAACCAGGGGCTGTCACGGCCCTTTATCCTGAACTGCCGGAAAGGTGCGTGTTTGTTTACAAAGAGAATGAAACTATTATGAAAATAGTTCCAAGCGGTGTTCACGTCATTGAATTGTAGGATATGTTGCCAATCAAAGTGGGATAGATCCCAAAGGAATGACTGTTCACAGAAACGTTTCAAATCCCTTTTTTGAATTATTCTGGGCTTAGCAGGTGGAAGTTTAGTAGATCTAAGAGCTGCTATTACGGAATGATCACTCAAAACGTTAGCAAATACACCTATATCAGGAAATTTGTGAGGAGCATTTGTGAGGAGCATATACCAGGGGTCTGCAACCTTTTTGACCAAAAGAGCCATTTTTATGCCTTCGTTCACCAAATTAAATGTGTCCGGAGCCACAACAACCTGCTACAACTGTGGTTATCAACTGGTGGCCTGTGGTCCACTTTAGATTTGCTGGAGGGGGCTTTTGTAGAGATGACATTATAAAGCAAAAAATATCTAATGATTTTTGACATTTTTTAAAGTAAAAGACCAGATTCTTATAAAGAAGGGGGGCGGGGATCAGTTTTTACCATCTTTAAAAAATTAAAAAAATCTATAAACTATGCAGACTCATATAAAGAAATAAAGCATGAAGCTAAAGTATGTTTTACTCCTTCACTCCAGTATTCACATATTTGCAAAATAAATGACAGGAAAACTATTTAACTAGTTCGATTTTGTTTGTATAACCAATAAAATTCAGTTTTATGTCAGTTTTGGTCTAAGCTTGAAAAAGCCACTGCAGAGGGACCAAAGAGCAACATGTGGCTCCAGAGCAGCAGTTTGCAGACCCCTGGTATATACAAACTTGATTCCAAAAAAGTTGGGACACTAAACAAATTGTGAATAAAAACTGAATGCAATGATGTGGGCATGGCAAATGTCAATATTTTATTCGTAACAGAACATACAGTAGATGACAGATCAAAAGTTTAATCTGAGTACTGGTAAATGTAACATTTTAAAGGAAAAATATGTTGATTCAAAATGTCACAGTGTCAATAAATCCCCAAAAATTTGGGACAAGTAACAATAAATGGCTGGAAAAAGGAAAATGAGCATATAACCAACAGCTGGAAGACCAATTAACACTAATTAGGTCAATTGACAACATGATTGGGTATAAAAAGAACTTCTCAGAGTGTCAGTGTCTCTCAGAAGCCAAGATGGTAAGAGGATCACCAATTCCACCATTGTTGCGCAGAAAGATAGTGCAGCAATACCAGAATGGTGTTACCCAGCGTAAAATAGCAAAGACTTTTAAGTTATCATCATCAACCGTGCATAACATCATCAAAAGATTCAGAGAATCTGGAACAATCGCTGTGCGTAAGGGTCAAGGCCGTAAAACTCTACTGGATGCTCGTGATCTCCGGGCCCTTAAACGTCACTGCACCTCAAACAGGAATGCCACTGTCAAGGAAATAACAGAATGGGCTCAGGAATACTTCCAGAAAGCATTGTCAGTGAACACAATCCACCGTTGCCAGCTGAAACTCTACAGTGCAAAGAGGAAGCCATTTCTAAGCAAGCTCCACAAGCTCAGACGTTTGCACTGGGCCAGGGGTCATTTAAAATGGAGTGTGGCAAAATGGAAGACTGTTCTGTGGTCAGATGAGTCACGATTTGAAGTTCTTTATGGAACACTGGGACGCCATGTCATCCAGACCAGAGAGGACAAGGATAGCCCAAGTTGTTATCAACGCTCCGTTCAGAAGCCTGCATCACTGATGGTATGGGGTTGCATGAGCGCTTGTGGCATGGGCAGCTTGCATGTCTGGAAAGGCACCATTAATGCAGAGAACTATGTTCAGGTTCTAGAACAACATATGCTCCATCTAGACGTCATCTCTTTCAGGGAAGACCCTGCATTTTTCAACAAGATAATGCCAGACCACATTCTGCAGCCATCACAACATCATGGCTATGTAGGAGAAAGATCCAGGTACTGAAATGGCCAGCTTTCAGTCCAGATATTTCACCTATAGAGAACATTTGACGCATCATAAGTAACGAGGAAGGTGGGACAAAGAAGGCCCAAGACGATTGAACAGTATTAGAGGCATGTATTAGACATGAATGGGAGAACATTCCTATTCCTAAACTTGAGAAACTGGTCTCCTCTGTCCCCAGACGTCTGTTGTAAGAAGAAGGGGGGATGCCACACAGTAGTAAAAATGGACTTGTCCCAACTTTTTTGGGATTTGTTGAAGCCATGAAATTTTGAAACAACATATTTTTTCTCACATATGATTGTGCAGCCACACATCCAGGCTGTCATATTGTAAAGTTTGCAGATGATACAGCGGTGGTGGGATGCATCACAAACAATGATGAGTCCAGCTACAGACAGGAGGTGGAACACCTGGAGAGCTGGTGCAAAGAGAATAATCTTCACATGAATGTGAAGAAGACAAAGGAGATGATTGTGGACTTCAGAAGGAACAAACACACCCATGCCCCACTGAACATAGGTGGATCTGCGGTGGAGGTGGTCTCCAGCTACAAATACTTGGGTGTACACTTGAATGATAACCTCAGCTGGAGCAACAACACCACCAGCCTGATCAAGAAAGGTCATCAGAGACTCTACTTCCTCAGACGGCTGAGACGAGCTGGTCTGAGCAGCCCAGTCCTCACCTCCTTCTACAGGTGTGCAGTGGAGAGCATCCTGTGCTCCAGCATCAACGTGTGGCATGGAGGCTGCACAGTTGCAGAGAGGAAAGCTCTACAGAGAGTGGTGAAGGCTGCACAGAAGTCTGTTGGAGTCAGTCTCCCCACCATCACAGACATTTACACCTCCAGATGCAGGAAAAGAGCCACCTGCATCATGAAAGACCTCACTCACCCAGCACACTCACTCTTTGCCCCACTCCCCTCAGGACGGAGGTTGAGGAGCATCAAATGTAGAACCACTAGACTGAGGAACAGCTTCTACCCTGAGGCTGTTAGACTCATGAATAAATAAATAATAAGAATAAACACTGCAAAATATCACATCATGCTGATGCTGATCTGTTTTCTTGTTGCTGTGTTCATCTGTGACCATCTGCTCATACAGACTCATGTTCGTGCTGCTGTTTATAATGATGTTTTTCTACTACATTAGGGCTTAGTGTATTACTAGTTGATGTTTCTCTTAGTTAATTCTAGATGTTATTACTGTTTTTCTCTTGCATTTGTTGTTGGATGTAACTGGGACCCCGTGTACATAATCTCGTTTTCATCACATGTACCACATGCTGTGCAAATGACAATAAAGACTCTCTGACTCTGACTCTGATTTTCCCTTAAAATAATACATTCTCTCAGTTTAAACTTTTGAACTGTGATTTGGGTTCTATTCTGAATAAAATATTAGATGTTGGCACCTCCACATCATGGCATTCAGTTTTCATTCACAATTTGTTTAGTGTTCCAACTTTTTTGGAATCCGGTCTGTAGTAGCTTTTCCGTTTTTCAAGGCGAGATGTCAAACTTTGATATCTGGCCCCACCCCTTCAGCATGCTCTGAAATGAACCAGTTAGATAACTTTTCATCCCCCATGCCGTTTGAACAAAATGGCCAAGTTTGAAACCGGTTGAGCAAAATTCGGAGGAGTTTGTTCAAATGCAGAGGCTGTAAACCTCCAAAAAGGTGTGAAATTTGGGACGGCATTCCAAAATGGCCACCTTCCTGTTTATCGTACAACGTTGATGCCAGAGGGTGTTACATCCCCATGGGGATGTCATTTCAGTCAGGTCAGAGGGATGAGGTGTTTAGTGGTGCTAAGTGGGGTTCAGTGGTGTTTAGGGAGGCTAATTGACTTCAGCTGTGGATTAATTGAAGTGCTGCAGGTGGGGTGGTTGTTTCCCTTTATTAGGTCCAGTCTGAAGACGCCCAAGGGGTGAGAGATGCAGCAGGAGAGGAGCTGAGATCTATACAGCAGCAGCAGCAGACGCAGAAGAGACTGAGAGCAGAGATCCAAGCTGCAGAAGCTGAGCAGAGCTCAAAACAGCAGAAGCAGAAGGAGGTCCAAGCTGCAGATGCAGAGAGGAGGAGTCATGGTCGAGTGTGAAGAAGCCTAATGTTGCCGTTTGATGGTGATGAAGCCGAAGATGAAACTGTGAGAAGAAGGAGAAGACCTCATACATATATTTCTCATACGCTGCTTTGCCACTTTGCAAATGTCAATGCTAGAAACCTTTAGTTTATTTTAGTTATACTTTTTATACTCTTTTTTTATGCTAGTATGCAAAAACTCAGGACAGTATTATGTTCATTAAATGTTTAATGTTTTAGTTTTAGAGTTGGTGTGGATTTTCATGCTCTTGCACCGCTATGAAAAAAAAAAAAAACTCAGGACAATGTTAGTTTTACTATTTTATGCTTATGTCTATTATTATATGTTTCAGTGTTTCAATGTTTAGATGTTTACTGTTGCACCGAGGGACTGAGAGAAACGCAATTTCGGTCCTGTGTATGTCCTGTACAGTACATATTGCAGATCTGACAATAAAGTTGACTTTGACTTTGACTTTGACCTGCTGTCGTTCTGTTGCTGTGAGAAGAAGAAGACCTGCTGTCGTTCTGTTGCTGTGAGAAGAAGACCTGCTGTCGTTCTGTTGCTGTGAGAAGGAGAAGACCTTCTGTCGTTCTGTTGTCCACCTGAAGCTGATTTTTTTTCTCGACCTGGTGAGATCGATCGTCCAGTTTTCGCATTTTGTTTAGATTAGGTGGGGGTTTTGTTTACTAGTCGGGCATTTTCTCCAGCTTCGACGGCTGTATCGCAGTTGGCCTGGGGGAAGTGTCTTTATATTTCTTTGAATCGACTCACCAGGTCCAACTTTAATTTAATTACTTTGAGAGGGACACGGGGAAAGCTGAGGGTTTGGACTGACTTTTTTTCTGTTTGTTTTTAGGACTGCTGGAGGCGACGCAGCTGAGCCTAAAATAAACTAAACTTTTTTTTTTACTTTTTCTTTTAACCCTCTTTTCTGGTCTTGTGTCCCTCAATTTGTTACTTGACCCCCTCGGGGCGTAACATATGGGGGCTCGTCTAAAACTGTCCTAGTTTTTGAGCTGGAGACTTTGTTGTCATTATTCTTTGTGTGGCTTCGTTGTTGTTTTTGCTGTGTTCTGTGCGTTTTGGGCACGGCTGTCGCGCGTTGGGACGCGCATTTTGTTTGGGGGGGGTGTTTGTTGTGTTGCGTTCAGGTGCTTGTGGGAAGTTATTGTGCTATTCAGTGGTTTGAGTTACCGGTTTATGAGCTATTTTGACCCTCTTATTATGGAGTTCAATTTGGATAGTTTTTTGGATCAGCCTTCTACAGACACTTTGGCTGCCTGCACAAAGGAGCAGTTATTGTGTGTAGCAGACCACTTTAAAATCACTATTGATAAACACACTAAGAGGGAGACGATAGAAGGGGATTTGCTCTCAAAGTTAGCTCGTATTTGGGATCCTTCCTGCTGCAGTAGCTTCTAAAACTCCAGTAGGAGTTGGATCATATGATGTGGATAAAGAGCTGTGTCTAAAGGAATTAGAATTAGAGTTAGAAATACGTCGGATGGAGGCTGAGACTGCCAGAAGAGACGCTGATGCCAGAAAAGCTGAATTCTTTCAAATAGATTACAACACCTTGTCAGTCTTTCTGGTACTGTTCTTCTGTGGTTCAGTTCCTAGCTCACAGATAGAACATTTATGGTAAGTATACATGCTCCTCACAGATCCATGATGCTAACTATGGTGTACCCCAAGGCTCTATTTTAGGCCCCCTACTTTTTAATTTGTACATGCTGCCGCTTGGTGGAGTCATCAGGAGCCATGGGATAAGTTTCCATAGTTATGCTGATGACACACAGCTATACATCTCATTATCTCATGATGACCCCCAGCCAATCACTGCACTTTTTAATTGCATTACAGACATAAAGTCCTGGATGGCACAGAACTTTCTCCAGCTAAACCAGGACAAAACAGAAGTTTTAATCATTGGACCTGAGGTTCAAAAAGAAAATACAATTCAGAGATTACAATCTCTGTCTTTACAACCTTCTAAAAAAGTAAGAAGCCTGGGAGTTATTTTTGACTCTGAGCTTACTTTTATTCCTCATATTAAACAAATAGTCAAAACAGGATTTTATCATCTAAAAAATATAGCCAGAGTCCGCCCTCTTCTTTCTCTGACCAATACTGAGACTTTGATGCATGCTTTTATTTCTAGTCGTTTAGACTACTGTAATTCACTGCTTTCTGGTCTCCCTAAGAAAAATGTGTCCAGCCTTCAGCTGTTACAAAACTCTGCTGCTCGTGTGCTAACCAAGACCAGAAGGCAGGCTCATATTACACCTGTTTTAAAATCATTGCATTGGCTCCCTGTGCGCCTCAGGATTGATTTTAAGATTCTTTTAGTGGTTTTTAAATGTCTCAATGGTCTCGCACCATCTTATCTTGCAGAGCTGCTATTGCCCTATGAACCCCCGCGGACATTAAGGTCCTCTGGTACTGGACTACTAACAGTTCCAAAAGTTAGAACTCACACTTACGGTGAGGCTTCTTTCCAGTTCTATGGCACCCGTCTGTGGAATAGTCTGCCGGAGAACCTGAGGGCTGCAGAGAATGTTGTTGCGTTTTTTTTTTAAAGTAAGACAACAAAACACAACAATTATCCACAAAAAGAGCACAAGGCAAACACACCCAACCTCCGTCCGCAATCCTGCAAAGCACATGACAAAACACAGCAACAAAATACACATGCATAAAGACTAATAATATTCATGACCTTGCAGTAGATTTCCATAAATAAACATACCCATACCTACAAATATATATACATATACATTCATATCACATATCCATCTACATATCTGCATATGATATCTACATATACATCCCTGCATCCATTTGTGTGTGGTTGTGAGCATGCATAAGTGAATAAGGTTCCTCCAATAGAACATTCAGCAGCGACCGTGAAGCATCAGAGATCCGTCCCCCCCAAGGCCCGAGGCAGACGAAGGGGCGATCAAAGCCCAAGACCCCAAGAAGGACCCCGAGCCCAGAGTCCCCAGGGCCACCCGAACAGGACGAGCAACCCACCCTCTCCCCAGATCTGACCAAGGGGGAGAACCGGACGAGCTCCACCAGCGACTACACACAATGGCCCCCGGGAGGCCAACAGCGACAAGCCCACAGGCACCCGCCGGAGCCCGCTGCAAGAGCCTGCTGCACTGACGTAAGCCCCAGGCCCGGACATCGAGGCCCGGGCACCAGGGACGCCCACCCCTCAGGCCCAGACCCGATAGGACCAGAGGACCTGAGCCCCACCAGGCAGCCACCAGGCCGAGCCGACACACGCCCAAGCGCCCAACCCCTGAAAGCGACAACAAGGGCCCCCAGCACGCCCGCAGGCAAAAGGACACCCACCCGGGGGCCACGTGGTAGGAGCGCGACACCAAGTAGCCTCAGATGTACAGAGAGGTAACAGAGAGGGGGCAGTCCAAATCCCAGCCTGACAATTAGCCATTCATACACAGACACACTCACTCAGACCCACCCTCATCCTCACGTACACAAAGACAAACAATAACGACACGTTCCATTCATAATGCTGATGCACCCTCTATACCCCCTAGGTCCAAGACATGTATCTGCCCCCTGCATGGGGCAGCCCACACCCAAACCCATGAGGTAGGCCCATTCCTCTGGGGTGGAGAGTAGCCGACATCCAAGATCCGGCCCAAGCCTCGCCCTGCTGACAGCACAGGACACCCTAGCCCAAGCAACCCCAGGGAGAGCAAAATGCCAGCCCAGCCCACGGCAAACCCCCAGGCCCCGAACCCCCCCATAGTCCAGGACAACCCCCGACGGCCCACCCCCAGAATGTCCGCCAGGCAACCAGGGGGGTAAGAGAAAAATAAATAAATAAATAATATATATATATATATATATTTATATAAATAAATACATAAATAAATAAAATTGAAATTAACAAATCTAGACCCCGACATACACACCCCCGTCCCCAAATGTGCTGTTGGTGTGTGTTGTTGTAAAGTGCATTTAAAAAGGGAAGAGAAGGAGCAAAGGCTGGCATTGTGCCAGTTTCCCCTCCACTCCAACTCTAACCCGGCCCTTATTGTCTAAATGCATAATTTTGAGTGAGCATAGGCACAAGGGGCGAGATGTCTTCCCGCCACCCATAACCATAGTGCTCACCCCAAATCCTATATGTGAATTTTATGAGGATGTTTATGAGTAAATGTCTAAAGTGTATAATAAAATTGAGTCCCAGGTGGTTCTGAACAACAGAGATGTAAAACCATTGCAGCACACTGAGTCCCAAAATCCCTACATGTATTAATTTGAGATGAGGAGGGCGGAGGTGCGTGGTGAGGGATGGGGAGAAAATATCTGCAGGAACAATGCTCCCGCAACGAGTCAGCTCCCCCGCTGACCCTAGATACCCCCCCCCCCAGTTTGCCAAGGTCCACCCCAGGAGCGAGGCAAAGAAAACACCTCTCCGGCCGCCAGGCCATTGAACCAAAGACCAGAGAGGGACACGGCCCCAAGGGCCACCAACAGCACAGCCAACAGCCCACATCACCCAATGCCGCCCAGATCACTACGAACCGCAGTCAGCCCACTGCCCAAGAGGACACAAAAACCCACATGGACGACACGGCCAAGAGCGCCCGACCAACCGCCGACAGAGCCAGGAAGCACCGAGAGCGGGCCCCAACCAGGGCCAGCACATCGGCCATGCGTAGTCCCAGACAACCATTAAGGACATCCACTCAGTCCCCACCCTAGAAGAAATAC
>JBBPBX010025403.1:21805-38904 GCA_038048925.1 Garcialebias charrua | reverse complement strand
CATTTTGGGTAACGGGGGTCGCCGGTGCCCATGTCCAGCACTCACTGTGTGAGGGGTGGGGGACAACCTGTACAGATCGCAAGTTCATCACAGGGACACAAACATTCCCTGTCTCACTCACAACAGGGACAATTTAGAGTTACCAATCAGTACATGCATGTTATTTGTCTGTGGGAGGAAACCGGAGTACCCGAGAAAAACCACGCATGCACGGAGAGAACATGCAAACTACACCCATATCTTGATGCATGCTCAATAATCCAGGTAGATAAATCTAACAAGGTCCCCTGGACGGATTCTTGCTTAAACGTTTTGTCTTTTATCCAAATTACTTTTTCAGTCTGAGGAGCTGCAACAAACTCAGTCTTATAAATAGCACCTTCTCAGTGGATCAACTAGTTTGCTGCTGACAGCCAAAACAATTGTTCACATGCAAAATGAGGTTCATTAGTTGTTAGCACCCTGATGGTTGTTTGCTATTCACAGAGGGCTGAGTGATACTAGCAATAACAGCATTGTAAGAGGGAGACAGTTGAACCCGGAGGCCTCCACCTCTGTTTAATGATGGACGGTTTCTTTTCACAAAGATGGCCTCCTTTACTCCTCTCTCAAACCATCGTTCCTCTCTATCAAGGATGTGAACATCTTCATCCTTGAAAGAGTGACCGCTGGCCTGGAGATGAGTGTAGACCGCAGAGTCCTGACCTGATGATGTTGATCTTCTGTGCTGGGCCATCCTTTTGGCCAGTGGCTGTTTAGTTTCCCCAATATAAGACTGATCACAGCCCTCCTGACACTGAACAGCATACACAATATTACTCTGTTTGTGCCGGGGGACTGGATCTTTGGGATGAACCAGTCTTTGCCGTAATGTATTTTGGGGTTTAAAAGCCACTGGGACGTTGTGTTTAGAAAATAAATGTCAATTTCTCTGCAATTCCCACAATATACGGAACGACCACTGGTCTGGGTCTGGGTTCCTCCTTTTCACCTGATTTTTTTATTTATTTAAACCTTTATTTATTAATAAATTTATTTATATATTACTTTATTTATTTATAAGCACATCTTTGTGAAAAGAACCCGTCCATCATTAAACAGAGGCGGAGGCCTCAGTGTTCAACTGTCTCCCCCTTACGATGCTGTTATTGCTAGTATCACTCAGCCCTCTGTGAATAGCAAACAACCATCAGGGTGCTAACAACTAGTTGTTATGCTGATGATCTTCCATGATCATGTGAATAACTAGTTTTGGCTGTCAGCAGCAAACTGGTTGATCCACTGTGAGAAGGTGCTGCAAGACTGATGTTGCAACTCCTCAACCTCAGACTGAAGAACGTACTCATTTTGGATGAAAGACGAAACATTTTAACAAAGAAGAATCTATCCAGAGTGCCCGATTCATCCATGCTGGATCCAACTCCTGAGTTTGGTTCACTGTTTTTTGTTGTTGTCATTTTAAAGCACCAGTGCAACAAAACAGTAACACTCATCTCTATTACAATTGCACTCTTATACAAGTTCATATTTCCAATAGTTTCTAACGTTACATCTATAATAAGTCACCTCTAATAAACACGGATTGTACAAGACCTGCTTTAAATCCAAATCATGGTGTTAAACTAGTTTGATTAGTTTTAACAGTCACCAGTAGAGGGCGCTCTGGTCCAACAGAAATTTTTTACACTAAGTTCATGTGTGAAAAGATCTGTAGTTTTTTCATTTGTTACTGTGTACAGTACTCTGTAAATGTTTGTCACAGAAGTAAATTTATCTGCTTGAGTTTGGACCAGAGACCAACCAACTTCAAGGACATCCATAGTTATATTTTATTTCATTTAACATTTTTATTATGGGCGAAATGAAGATCAGTTTCTTATGCCAGAATAAGGCACTTGAAAGGGTAAAGGAAAAGGGGGTGGAAAGTACTAAAACATAAAACACTGTAAACAATAACAAGCAAATGAAACAAGCATTAAAAACAGACAATAATACAAACTCATTAAATAAATTAAATGATCAAAAATAAAATAACATAAAAAAGCAATAAAAGTAAAGGTTTTCCAGTGAAAAAGCAGAGACAGAAACGAACGCAGTGAGATTTCTGCAGTAGATCCCAGTCATTTGAGGCAGCAAATGCAAAAGGACATTCCACCAAAACAAATTGGTTCGGGGACAGATATTTTTATGAACTGGTATAATACTCTGTTGCAGATACTGGGTACAGTAACTAACAGTACAGTATGGAGGTGAACAGCCCTACAAGGTGAGAAGTGAACCAGTGAATGTTATGACGAGTCATTTAACCTGAGAACAGACAGTGATGTGTTGTATGAGAAGAATTTGTGACAAATTGATATGAAGAATGAAAGATTGTGTCCAGTTCATGAAGAATTTCCTTACATGCATATCTAATTATGTCTCTAATAAAACAACGGAAGGATTTTTTTCTTTCAAAAATGATTTGTTTTAGTGAGGATTTGTTTTTTTCCCCTGTGGATTGTTTGCTTTGTATGTGGTGCCCTCGTGTGGTCGGTCCCTGCTACTGTATTGCGTTACCTCTTGTAATCAGTTCCTCCTCGGCCACCTGTTTGCCCTGCAGGTGTTCTGTGTTTACCTCTCGTTAGTGAATTCCTGTTTAGTTTATTGAGAAAATGACTACATAAAAGTGCTCAGTTGAATCTTTATAGCTTTATAGTTTCATCAAACATGTGCAACTGTTCCAGCTGCTGCAGAAAAGATAAGACACAAAGGATAATGACCAGAACATGGACAATCATTCCATTTCTTCTCATTCCCAAAGCTAGTGTGCACAAAGTGCTCATATTTTCAAAGGTTGTTCAGTTCCCTTGCAGTCCAAAAATAAAATTTCACTGCAGAATCATCCATTCGTGGAGATCAGAGTCTGAACCAGGTTTGTCTCTGAGCAGGATCAAAGATCTTGATGTAGAACTGATGAAAATGTACTCAGACTGTAAATGGACACCAGGTTGGCTTCACTGCAGGTCAGGGGTTTGGAAACATACTTGCAGCAAATATTGAAGATGAAACAGAACATGAGACAGATGGTTTGCTGGCTGCATATAAAAAAAAAATGCTAATGAGTGAATAAGTCCATCAAAAATAATTGTAGTATAAAAAATAATGTGAGAAATTAGCTAGTGAAGATTGGTTGTAATAAAATAATGCATTCTTCTTCTCCTCATTTACTACAAGACCTAATTTAAACTGCGACAAGGTTCTGGGTCTGTTTGCAGGTGTTGTATGTTGAAAAATTGATTATTTTATTGTTTTATGAGGTCACATTTGTTGTTTTTCTCACAACAACCTGATTAGATATGGTCACATGATTGTGTAAAGCATCATTGGACAGTGCTAAATATTTGGAAAACTACTCAAGTTAAAATGTATTAGCAAAGTGATATTCACACAGACACATTAAGTTGCAGATTGATTCTTTATTACAAGGTTTCATTTATGTCAGCATAACCCAGTGACCCGGCTGAATTAGATAGAGAACCATCTTTGAGGACAGCCTGTGTGGGGGGAACAAACAGAAGGTAGTTTTCAGAACATGGGACATCATTCCACATTTGATCTTCTTGATAGTTAGTGTGCACACAGTGTTCAGATGTTTCTTGGTTGTTTGGTTCCTCTACAGTCCAGTGGAAGAATCGAGCTGCAGAACCATTAGACCACGTCCATTTTCCTTCACGATGTAGATCACTGAGTCCAGTCCAGGTCAGTTGCTCAGCTGGGCAAAGTACCGGATCACCAACCACCGTCTTTTATACATATCTTGCCTCAGTTAGCATGATGTGATTGATTAAATGTGTTTAGAAAGGGTCAGATTTGAAAGAAAACTTAATATCGAGCTCTTTAAACAAAACCTGCATTTACATCATTTCCAAAAAAAGAGAGTAATTTTCAAAATATTTAATTTAAAAAATGATCACATATTGGCATGTTGTCACTGAAAATAAGTGGAGCAAGATTAAAGTTCATCAAAGCTGGAAGTCACTTGTCAGAAGAGGCGGTGTCCATTTGGTGCACGTCCTACTGGTCCCCCGCAGACAGACGTCTCATAGACAAATCATTTTTTATGAATATAAAGTCAAAGGTGGAGGAGACGAACTCCAGTGAGCTGTGCAGTGACTGCACTGTTGGTAATATCAACTTTGAAAAAGAAACAGAAGCAGGCCTACATCAGAACTTATCTCTCTAGATTGAAGAGTTGACACCTGAAATTAATCAAAATTATTTCCCTTGATTAAACACAGAGTTTCTGTGCATTTGCTGATTTTAACATTTTGTTACATGTTACTGTGTTAATGTTACGAACAGCTTTTATCTGTTACTGAGGACAAACTATGCGAGACGCACAAACAGAAGGATAAGTCCGTGAGCAAGGAACATCATTCCACCTAAAATGGACTCCATAGTTGGTTTGTCCACAGTGTTCAATTCCTTTCTGATTGTTTGGCTCGTGGTCCATCCAGTGAGTGAAACTATATTTACACCCATCAGACCACATCCATCCTCCTTCCTTGTGAACATCAGTGAGTCCGATCCAGGTTTGTCCCTGAGAGGGGTCAAAGTTCTTGGTCAGAAACTCCACAAATTTATTTTCTTCCTCACTGTGGATGGACACCAGGTTGGCCTTTTCTGACACACACTGGAGCTCTGCTTCTCCCCAGGTCCGGGGTGTGGCGACATACTTGTAGCAGCGACCGTTGAAGCCGAACCAGAACATGGGACAGCCGCCTCGCTGCAGCTTCAGCTCCTGTCCATGTGAAGGAGACGCAGCAGCCAGAGCCAGAACAAACAGAGAGAGGAACAGCATCATGGT
Source organism: Garcialebias charrua (assembly GCA_038048925.1). Taxonomy (NCBI): domain Eukaryota; kingdom Metazoa; phylum Chordata; class Actinopteri; order Cyprinodontiformes; family Rivulidae; genus Garcialebias; species Garcialebias charrua. The sequence continues at coordinate 34,055 of JBBPBX010025403.1, read as the reverse complement.
GGAGCTTAGAGTCTCCAGGTCTGAGAGCTTTGAATGATGTGATGGATGTTGGAATGAATCCTGCAGAGTCCACTGACCTGCTGCTTCTTTTATATCCCTCAGAGAGGGAGTCTGACTTGTTGCTGTGATGTCATTGGTCAGAGATCTGGTACCTGATCCAGCTGTCACACCTGAACAACCGGATCTGGCAATTTGATACAGAATAATCGTTCTATCTTGAATTTACATCATTTACCTATTCATAAAAGTTATGACAGCTTTATAAAACACGACAGCTGTCTGATTACCTTAAATTACCTTAAAGTTTAATTTCCTTGTTGAAGTCCTGTAACAGGTCAACTCTAACAATGAAGTGTTGTTTTTCTTATCTTTTACAGTTCAGTTTTATTCCACTGCTACTGTGCCACAATCACAGAGTTTAATCTCTGAGGAACATCTCAGCAGATGTAAGGTCAGGACTTTTCTTTAGGTTGACTCTGGACAAACAGCAGATAAAATCAAATGTGGACCATATGCTGCCAAACAATTAATGATCTATTTAAATTTCCTTGTTCAGTTCCTGTGAAAGCTCTTTTTATACAACTTTATTGTCAGGGATGCAGCTGGTACTCCAAGTTTGCCTCTGAGTCTGGAGGAGGAACTGATAAGTGTGTATTATTTAAAAAATGATCCTGGTACACTGTCCGATGCAGATCTTCACAACTGGGGCTTGAATTAATGAAACATCTGTATAAGCCTGTGTGAACTCTGCCCTTGCAAGTAAACGGGGTTAAAAAAAATCTTCTTCTGTCTTTGTGTGTGACTCCATTTTTTTAGGTACCCGGTTAGTAGATTATATCCTGATGCATGCTCAATAATCCAGGTAGAAAAATCTAACAAAATTAAGTCATTCCGTTTGTTGCGGGAGTTCAGAGAAACTGAGACATTTATTTTCTAAACATAACGTCCCAGTAGCTTTTAACCCCTAAAATACATTACGGTAAAGACTGGTTCATCCCAAAGATCCAGTCCCCTGACACAAACAGAGTAAATATTGTGTATGCTGTTCCGTGTCAGGAGGGCAGTGATCAGTCTTACATTGGGGAAATTAAATACACTGTAGACTCTGGCCAAAAGGATGGCGCAGCACAGAAGATCAAGGACTCTGCAGTCTACCACAACGATTAAAGCGTGTCATCTGGACCAGTTTCTTGAATTGAGAAATCTCTCCCTCTGTGAGTGAGAGCGCCTGTAATGGTGCAGGGGCATCTCAAACTTTCCTCTTCTTTTATTGGTGGCCCCTTGCAGCTCCTGTAGCTTTCCTGCCTGGTGGGCCTGCAGCACCGAGGCCACTTGTTCTTGTCCACCCCGCCAGGGTCCCTCGGGCCCTGACATGATTAACGTCAGAGAGTCATCCATAGCCACATGGGTGGATAAGCTCTCAGCGTCACAATGTTCTCGTCGTGGACGTAGGAAAAACTACCAGGTAGTGCAGCTGAACAGGTAGCTGAAAGTCCTCCTCCTGGACTGTGCTGGACAGAGAGCTTCCTTGTTAGCCGGGGCTAAACGTGGAGGGGAGTCCTTCGTCGTCCGCTCGTAGCCGCGCTAATCGTGTTAGCAGCGCTGTCGTCCGCCCCGTGTTGTCATGGGTGCTCCTGGTTAGCCATGCTAACCGTGGGAGCTAGCCTGATAGCCGAGGGGTTACTTGATTTCCACTCTCCTTTCTCCGGGGTCATCTGTGAGAAAAGCTTCGAGTGTCTTCGCGTGTAGCATCCCTGAGCAGACCGGACAAGCCTCGTGGGTGTCCGTAGCTGAAAAGGGGTAGCCAGATCCACTGAAGCAGGTTCGGGAGCCGGAGCTCACAGCCTGTCAGAGATCCTCGTCCGATGACGTCCTCTCGCTGAGCTACCCGCGGCTGCTGGCCTGTTAGCTTCATTAGCTTAGCAGGTAGCGTGCCTTGCAGTTAGCGTTCGCTAACCGAGCAGTAGAAAGGCAGAAGAGAAAAGGCACGGGAGCTAGGGCTCGCCGGCCTGCTGGTCTTCTTTGAGCTTTGGGTTTTTTGCATTACCTTCTCAGGAGCCATAGCTGAGAAGAGTTAAGCTCGTTAGCAGTGCTAACGTTGTCCGGAGACGTCTCCCTCCTCGCGTCGCTTTCGCCGGCTAGCCTGCTACTCGTTAGCAGGGTAGCGGTGTCGCGCAGTCAGCGCCGTCGAGCGAAGCAGTCTGTGGAGAGAGGAGAAGACTTCGGGGTGAAGGAAAATGTACTGGACCAGCTTTCGCCAGCCCGGCAGTCCGCAGGAAAAATTTCTCTGTAGCTCTGTGTAGGGAGCGAGCTCACCTCTGGTCGAGAGATGAAACAACAGAGAAGATCCGAGAAGAGTGTTCAGGTTTTTAAGCGAGGTGAAGGGCAAAAAGAGAAAGATGGACGGGTGTCAGCCACTTAAGTACCCAGAGGGCGGGGCCTCTGGCGCGGCGGTGACACCCCTGCCGTAAAAGGCGTAAGTGTATTCCTTCAGGTAATTGCGCGGGGGCGCAATTCCCATAGTAAGTATGTTGCACCCACTTAAAAGTGCCCAAATGTGACATTTAATTGAGTATGTGTCATTGTCAACACATTTGGAACATTTTATAGATACATTAATTTGGTTCAACCTGATTTTATTTATATAATTAATACTTCTGTACTTACTACTTAATACTTGAACATGTTTTGCTTTGATGCGGTTTTATGAATTCTATAACATGTTTTTAATACAAAGCCAACTGTTGTACAAATTTGTTGTACATTTATTCAAATATAAGCATCAGAGAAAATTTGAAATGTTCAAATATGCTTAAAAAATCAAAATCAATTCATGATTACATTGTACTAACCGTACTTGGTATACCCACTACAAAAATATGCGGGCTTATGTGATATATGGGATTTTTTTTAATATTCTCTATTGTTTTATATCTTGTGTGATTGCTTGTGTATGTTCCTTTATACTGAAACTCTGGCACAACAATTTCCTGCCTGATCAATAAAGTTTTACTTTACCTAACCTTACCTTACCTTACCTTAAGGCTGGGAACCGGAGCCCGAGACCCGGGTCGGCAGCATGGAGGATCTTCCATGGTGACCGGTGGAGCTCCATCTAGCTCGCTCTGAATTTTGTCGTTGGCCACCAAGCACAAAAAAATGCCTGCACTTCAGCATTAGACCACGGTGTTGTCATTGCTGTTTTTAAAATCTTAAAAATAGACCAGTCGCTCCTCAAGTTTGAGTTATACAAATTACGGATCTTGTTGATGTGAAAAGTTTCTCAAACAGCCAGTGACTCCGCCCCTTGACCAATCAGTGACCGACAGTGTTTTGACGTCACATTTTGCTGCCGGTTTGGCCCGCCTGGAACCCCAGAGAAAAAGGTAATGAAAAAAGGGACCAGTTCTATGAACCGTTTCTAGTGGAAAAGCCTCGGAACCGTGCCGAGTCGAACCGTGCTGTACCATTACTAATGGAAAAGGGGCACTATTAAGGTGGCTTTGGAGAGGGCCTCAATTAGATCCTGTAACGAATCCCCATTGAACCGGACCAAAATCACCACAGTAGAAAAATAGTGGAAATAACACTTTTAATCAGTGTTGGGTGTAACGCGACATTACATTTTTCAGTAATTAAAAGTTTTAATGAAAAAAATCAATTTACAGGGTTTAAAGACTGGTTCTGGTGCCGGAGAACAGGACCCCTTGGGCTGGAACGAGTCTGTAAGCAGGAAGAGAACGGTTATGCCCCTTTTCCACTTGGTGGCCCGGGTCGGATGTGACGTCATATTTGCGTGCCGAACGCGCGTTGGAGAGCATTTCCACCTCACAGATGCGCGGCGCCGCGCCAAGATTCCGGACTCATCTCATAGCAGGTCCGAGGCCGGCTGGCCCCGAACCGTGAGGAGGAGGCTGGACTGAGTTTGAGGAAGTGGCTGCCGCGAGGGAGCAAACACCGAAGGACTTTACAAGATTAAGAGTCAGAGTCAGAGTCAGAGAGTCTTTATTGTCATTTGCACCGCATGTGGTACATGAGATGAAAACGAGATTATGTACACGAGGTCCCAGTTACATCCAACAACAAATGAAAGAGAAAAACAGTAATAACATCGAGAACTAACTAAGAAAAACATCAACTAGTAATACACTAAGCCTAATATAGTGGGAATAAACAGCAGCACGAACATCAGTTTGTATGAGCAGATGGTCACAGATGAACACAGATGAACACAGCAACAAGAAAACAGATCAGCATCAGCATGATGTGATATTTTGCAGTGTTTATTTTTATTTTATTTTTATTTATTCATGAGTCTAACAGCCTCAGGGTAGAAGCTGTTCCTCAGTCTAGTGGTTCTACACTTGATGCTCCTCAACCTCCGTCCTGAGGGGAGTGGGGCAAAGAGTGAGTGTGCTGGATGAGTGAGGTCTTTCATGATGCAGGTGGCTCTTTTCCTGCATCTGGAGGTGTAAATGTCTGTGATTGTGGGGAGACTGACTCCAACAGACTTCTGTGCAGCCTTCACCACTCTCTGCAGAGCTTTCCTCTCTTCAACTGTGCAGCCTCCATGCCACACGTTGATGCTGGAGCACAGGATGCTCTCCACTGCACACCTGTAGAAGGAGGTGAGAACTGGGCTGCTCAGACCAGCTCGTCTCAGCCGTCTGAGGAAGTAGAGTCTCTGATGACCTTTCTTGATCAGGCTGGTGGTGTTGTTGCTCCAGCTGAGGTTATCATTCATGTGTACACCCAAGTATTTGTAGCTGGAGACCACTTCCACTGCAGACCCACCTATTTTCAGTGGGGCATGGGTGTGTTTGTTCCTTCTGAAGTCCACAATCATCTCCTTTGTCTTCTTCACATTCATGTGAAGATTATTCTCTTTGCACCAGCTCTCCAGGTGTTCCACCTCCTGTCTGTAGCTGGACTCATCATTGTTTGTGATGCATCCCACCACCGCTGTATCATCTGCAAACTTAACAATATGACAGCCTGGAAGTGTGGCTGTACAATCATATGTGAGCAGAGTGAACAGAAGGGGGCTCAGCACACATCCTTGAGGAGAGCCAGTGCTGAGGGTTATGGTGGAGGAGGAGAAGTTGTGGATCTTCACGGACTGTGGTCTGTCTGTTAAGAAGTCTAGTACCCAGTTACAAATAGAGGGGCTTAGTCCAAGTGTAGATAGTTTGTCTATCAGAGTTTGGGGGATCATGGTGTTGAAGGCAGATGTGAAGTCCACAAAGAGCAGACGCACGTATGAGTCCTTCTGATCCAGGTGGGTGAGAGCAGTGTGGACCACGGAAGAAATGGCGTCCTCTGTTGATCGGTTCTCACGGTATGCGTATTGATGAGGGTCCTCGTTGATGTTGACGGTTGCCTTGATGTGGGTCATGACCAGTTTCTCAAAACATTTAGCGACTATCGGGGTGAGGGCCACTGGTCTATAGTCATTCAGACCAGTCACTGTGGAGCTCTTTGGGACTGGGATGATGGTCGCGGTCTTCAGGCAGGTGGGAACTGACTCCAGTGCAAGTGAGGTGGTGAAGATGTCAGCCAGCACCTCACAGAGCTGGTCCGCACATTCCTTCAGAACTTTCCCTGGGATGTTGTCTGGTCCGGTTGCTTTATGAGGATTAATCTTTCTGAGACTGCCTCTCACTTCTGCTGCGGACACCCTGAGATGCTCTTCATCTGGTGATGAGGTGAGTCTGGTGCTAGCAGGTCTGTTTGGATCATCAAAACGTGCATAAAACTTATTGAGGGCATCAGGCAGAGATGGGTCCCTGGGGCATTGTTTGTTTTTGCCTTTGTAATCTGTTATGCATTTAATACCCTTCCACATGCTCCGTGGGTCTTGTGAGGTGAACTGTCCCTCGATCCTGTAAGGGGTTAATGTGGAGGGTCAGTTTAATACTGACCTCCTTTTTACCTTAATTTACTTATTCAGATTGAATAGTAATTTCACGGATTCTCTTCTTTTTCAGTTTACCCAATATTTCTGTGATCTTTATGATGGACAAATAAACAGAGCCATTAAGTGACAAAGACGTTAACTTAGTTTGATATGTCAAAAAGACACTATCATTTATTTAAAATAAATCAACTAAATTAACACCATTACACTTGATTGACATGATTTCACTTTCTTTCAATTTAAAACGTCAGCACACTTAAATTCAACACAACAGACATAAATATTGGATGTTAACATATTTAGTCTGAGGGGCATTTCAGCTTAAAATAGTTTCCAGCTTAAGATTGAGAGGGAAAGGGAAAAGGAGGAATAAGAGGTTGGAGAGATTAAGTTATTTATCTCGAGTGTAACCAGAGATGACACTTTCCATCCGACTTCGGCTAAATCCCAGGTACGTTTGTAAACAGCTTTACCTTTTGACGATGCGTCTGATAAAGATATTACCAGCCTCCCAGGTGCACAGAGTCCTTCCGGCCCTCGTACGTCTGAACTGGTCGTTTACTTCCAACGTCTCCTCGGATCCGCGTCAGCCGTCAGAAACATGTGGCAGCTTCTGGCCGACTTCAAGACGAGATGTTTCTCAAAGAAAGTTCATTAGGAACTTTGGAGCTTTTGCTCGGGGAACTGGATGGAGGCGTCCATCAGTTCTAGCTGACAAGTTAGTCTTTGGCTCTTGACCAAGCTTGACCAGCTGCAAGGCAGAGAGCTTTCAGGTCTCCGTCCATTCAAACTCTCTGTCCATTCAAAGACTGAAGCGTTTCCGCACAGTTAGAACTTAAAAAAGACTTAGAGAGGAGAGAAACTTGTCTCTTTTTCATTGGTCCACTCGTTATCACTATTCAAGGTGAAATTCAGCACAGAGAAGGAAATTGTTTAGGAAAAGTATCTGAGTGAGAGACTTTCAGACGCTAGATGAGAGTTTTAGCTGAAACTCGACAAAAACAATTTCAGTGTAAGTCAGTTTGACATTTTAGCTGAACTTTGACACCTTTTCACTTGCAGAAATGACACATTGATGTTTCACATTTAAAGAATAACAGCATATAACATATATCATGAAAATGACAAAAGTTATTCTTTTGATTACATTAGAATAAAATCAAAGGTAGAAATAGTCTCTTTTGGTGACTATATTCTGATTACAACTAATGGAATGATTTTGTGATAAATGTCTTGCTTTACTGAGAGGTCAGTAAAGATCATCTCTGGAACAGTTCAAAAGTACACAGATGTAATAAAGTGAACATGGTCATGTCCACTACAATCCTCTGTGCATACGTGGCCTTGGCCTTCTTAATGCCATCCTTCAGTTCATTCCTGCTCTTTCTCAGTTCCACTTTATCTCCTGACTTGAATGCAGTGTCTCTGGCTGCTAGCAAGGCGTGAACTTCTTTATTTAACCAGGGTTTCCGGTTCGGGTAGGATTTCACATATTTTTTTATGGATACATTTTCAGAGCATGTACTGATGTAACCCAGGACTGAGGAAGCGTACAGTTCCATGTCCACTGAACTTCCATCAGTGGCTGCTTCTCTGAAAACAGACCAGTTTGTCCTCTCAAAACAGTCTCTCAACAAGGGGGAACTATCTTGAGGCCAGATTGTTATTTCTCTTTGTTCCGGCTTTGAGCGCCTGAGTGGAGGGAGTTCTCTTGGGGCCAGAATCAGAGAGTCGTGGTCGGAAGATCCGAGCGCTGGGCGTGTCTTCGCCGTGTATGCCCCCTTTACATTTGTGAAGACTTGGTCGAGTGTTTTATCTCCTCTCGTAGCTGCGAAGACGTTCTTATTGAAGGCTGGGAGGGACACTTGGAGATCTACGTGATTGACGTCCCCGCAAACAATGAAAAGCCCCTCAGGATATTTACACTGCAGCGAGGTGAGTAAGTCATGAATTTCTCTCTGGGCGTCATTAGCATTAGCATCAGGGGCTATGTAAATAACGCTGATTACGATCACTGAATAGTCACGTGGCATATAATGCGGCCTACATCTTATTGTGATCAACTCCACGGCAGCTGAACAAGCTCTTTTTATCACAGCACAGTTCGTGCACCAATCTTTGTGTACGTAAATACAAACACCACCACCTCGCGTTTTCCCCGTAGTCTCGATGCACCGGTCTGTTCTGAAGAAGAGCCGGTCGTCCAGCTCGTAAACAGAGTCTGGAGTGTCCTCAGAGATCCAAGTTTCCGTAAGACAAAGCACAGAGCATCTTCTCATCTCCTCCGACGTGGTTACCCTCAAACGAAGTAGATCCATCTTGTTGTCGAGCGAGCGAACGTTAGACAGGAAAAGAGCCGGCATCGGGGGTTTACCGGTTTTAGCGTCTGCCCGCATTCTCGTCATAATTCCTGCACGGCAACCCCGCTTCTTTCCTCGTGAGCAACGCTTTCTTTTCTTTCCCCTGGAGCGTATCTGCTTCCAGAAGGACGTTTTTAGCAGGTCCAATCTTCCGAGCTCTGATTTGAGTTCGTTGCTGATTTCAGCTGTGCCCTGTGGTAAATCCGCTCCAATTCTTAACAGATCAGTTCGGCTGTAATTCACCCGCAAAACACGCGCAGAGTCAGGTACAAAAACAAAATTAAAATTACTAAAAGCTAGAGATGATCCGGGAACTCGTGAAGCTGCGGCTGCACTGAGCGCGGTAAAAACAATTATTTGTATTTAAAATTACAGCAAACATGTGTCTTAAGCCGAACTATTCCTTAATAATTTCACGTTGTTGTCAAAACGGCAGGATTAAAAAAAGTAGTTTCGCCACGTGCACGCGCGCGCCCGCGCGCGCACGTGAGCCGTCTTTATTTCTATAATGTAGCTAAATAAACGCTTTAAAAAATATATTTCATAGCTGACGTTATATCAAGAGGGTGCTTGAGCTTAACAGTTCCTTAATAATTTCACGTTGTGGTCAAATCAGCTGGATTTAACAAAGTAGGTCGACACGTGCACATCACATGCACGCGCGGGTGGGGTCGATCGGCGTTCTTTCTTTTAAATGTAGCTAAATAAAAGCTTAAAAAATATATTTCATAGCTGCTTTATACCACGAGGGTTCCTCAGGTTAACAAGTCCTTAATAATGTCACGTTGTGGTCAAATCTGCTGGATTTAAATTGATTTGTTTTGACTAATTCCAAACCTATACATGTGCTACGAAAATAAATTATTAAAAAATCGAATTTTAATTCAAATAACTCCAACAGCTTACAGTATGCACATAAACATGTAGTGATTACATTTTGTTAGTTTGAAAAATATTTGCTTTGTGGTTTCTGAGATATAAGATATAATGTGTTAAATACTAGTAGAAAAAAAAGCTAGGTCGACACACTTATGTCTATTAAAATCGAATTTTAATTCAAATAACTCCAACAGCTTAAAGTATGTACATGAACATGTTGTGATTACATTTTGTTAGTTTGAAAAATATCTGCTTTGTGGTTTCTGAGATATAAGATATAATGTGTTAAATACTAGTAGAAAAAAAACAAGCCAGGTCGACACACTTATGTCTATAAAAAAATCGAATTTTAATTCAAATAACTTCAACAGCTTACAGTGTGTACATAAACATGTAGTGATTACACTGTGTTGGTTTGAAAAATATCTGCTTTGTGGTTTCTGATATATTTGATATATGTATATATATCTTATAAAATATATCTACATATAAAACTGTTTCTAGACTGAATTACCGGTAACCATGTTTTTCTTTTTTTACAGTTAAGACGAAGAAGTCAACACCAGAATTTATCAACTTTTGTCTTCTGGAGGAAGCACATGAGACAACAAGAAAAAAATCATTTAGGTGTATGCAGTATTTATTTTTGTGCTTTTTTCACTTCTTAGTTTTCATAATAAACTTTTTTTTCTTAAGTGGTCTCATTGAACAATAATTTCCTAAACATATTTTACAATGTTAAGTGTGTACAGTATAGTGTTTGTTTAAAAACATACTGGAAGTTAAGAATATTTTCCATTTGCATTTGACCTTTAAAGAATCATAAGAAAAAAGATTATTAGATTTGAACAGCCATCCATCCATCCTTCCTGATGTCGTGTCATGGGTAGTGCAGCAGCTTTTCCAAGGATGCACAGACGTCAAATACGTCAACATCAACCCATCCATCCATCCTTCCTGATGTCGGGTCGTGGTGCAGCAGCTTTTCCAAGGATGCACAGACGTCGCCATCAACACCGATGAAGCTGTTCTTGGATGCCTAAACGAGTTTCCTGATCAACAAACATTTAATTATTAATACTTTGTTTTTACGTTTAAAGAAACATGCTTTTAATGTTTAACGGACAGTTTAAACCAAATTATCCATTTGCATTTGACTTTGAATTATCCCTGACAAAATATTACCGTTTAAATTTAATGAAATACAAACATTTAATATTACAGGGCCAATTGAAACCTAATTAATTCCTAATCTGTACCTTACTGTAAAAATAGTTTAACTGATTACAGGGCAGTGCGATCGATGTGTTAAGCAATGTTAACAGGATCCTTGTGCATATATGAGAATAATCTTTATTATAAAGAAACAAAATGGAAAACACATGGGTTTAAAACAAGCTGAAAAGTCTATAAAGTAATATTAGAGCATTAAATAGCTCAAGGGACATTACCGCCAACAGGTGGTGAGACAAGGTCTTGCAGGGTGTTCTTCTTCTAACGTTTAGTGGTGGCTAGTAAATAGCTTGAGGTAACACTACCGCCACCACGTGGTAGGACGAGTGAGATTCTACACCCCGCCCACAGAAGGGCTGCAGTAAGTGAATGGAAACAAACCTACATGTGAGCCGAGCCGAACTGAACCAGACCGGACCAGACTGAGCCGCTCTGGGCCGAGCAAGTGGAAAAGGGGCATTAGTGGTCCAGCTGATGAATAATGAGGAGTAAAAAGTCAATGAGGGGAAAAACCACTAATGCCCCTTTTCCACTTGGTGGCGCGGGTCGATTGTGACGTCATATTTGCGTGCCAAGCGCGCGTTGGACAGCATTTCCACCTCACATGTGCGCCGCACCGCACCAACATTCCAGACCCATCTCAGAGCAGGGTCCAGGCTGGCTGGAAGCGAGCGAGCCGTGGGGACGAGGGGGACTTCCAGCCCAGCCTCCTGCCACGGAGTTTCAGGAAGTGGCTGCTGCTGCGAGGGAACAAACACGGAAGGACTTTACAAGATTAACACGGTAAAAACAATTATTTGTATTTAAAACTATAGCAAAGATGTGTCTTAAGCTGAACTATTCCTTAATAAATGCACGTAGTGGTCAAAACGGCAGGATTAAAAAAAGTAGTTTCGCCATGTGCGCATGTGAGCCGGCTTTATTTCTATCGATCGGCGTTCTTTCTTTTAATGTAGCTAAATAAAAGCTTAAAAAATATATATGTCATAGCTGGCTTTATACCACGAGGGTTCCTCAGGTGAACAAGTCCTTAATAATGTCACGTTGTGGTCAAATCTGCTGGATTTAAATAGATTTGTTTTGACTTCTTCCAAACCTATCACATGTGCTACGAAAATAAATCGTAAAAAATCGAATTTTAATTCAAATAACTCCAACAGCTTACAGTATGCACATAAACATGTTGTGATTACACTGTGTTGGTTTGAAAAATATCTGCTTTGTGGTTTCTGAGGTATAAGATATGTGTTAAATACTAGTAGAAAAAAAATAAGCTAGGTCGACACACTTATGTCTATTAAAAATCGAATTTTAATTCAAATAACTCCAACAGCTTACAGTGTGAACATAAACATGTTGTGATTACACTGTGTTGGTTTGAAAAATATCTGCTTTGTGGTTTCTGATATATTTGATATACCGTATTCTCCGGTGTATAAGTTGCACCTTTTTGCCTACATTTTTAAGCCCTGCGACTTATAGGCCGGTGCGACTTATACGTCGATTTTTCCAATATTTTGGTCATAATTTGACTTTGGTCAAAAACTCCAAAAATGGTGCAGTACCAGTTTCGGCCGCTATGGGCGCTAAGAAACCCTTTACAGTACCTACACTGTTGACATCTGCCTGGTCCAAAAATGGTGCAGTGACACAGAAGATGAAGACTTCAATGGTTTTGAATAAATAAATAAAAACCATAAAATAAATACAGTATCTGTTTCTGTCATCATTTTAAACTGAGACACGTTTTTTACTGTAATGTCAGCTAATAAAAATATATTTTTATGTGTTTATCTTTAAAGATAAATGATGAAAGACACAAAATATACAAAAATTATGTTCATTTATAATGAAAAGTTCA
>JBBPBX010025403.1:5805-20939 GCA_038048925.1 Garcialebias charrua | reverse complement strand
AATGTCAGCTAATAAAAATATATTTTATGTGTTTATCTTTAAAGATAAATGATGAAAGACACAAAATATACAAAAATTATGTTCATTTATTAATGAAAAGTTCAACTAAGACACATCAAACAAAATACTGTAGTTTTTATGTGATAATCTTGTCAAAAGTCCTTCCAAACAATTTGGCAGCCAGTCCATTTTGGGCAAAACACCAGTTCACGTGAGGTGCGACTTATAGGCCGGTGCGACCTATACGTTGATTTTTCCATTTAATTGGGCATAATTAGGTTGGTGCGACTTATACTCCGGTGCGACTTATACGCCGAAGAATACGGTATGTATATATATCTTACTATCTTACATATATCTTATAAAATATATCTACATATAAAACTGTTTCTAGACTGAATTACCGGTAACCATGTTTTTCTTTTTTTACAGTTAAAAGGAAGAAGTCAACACCAGAATTGATCAACTTTTGTCTTCTGGAGGAAGCACATGAAACAACGAGAAAAAAATCATTTAGGTGCAGTATTTATTTTTGTGCTTAGTTTTCATAATAAACTTTTTTTTCTTAAGTGGTGTCAGTGAACAATAATTTCCCAAACATATTTTACAATGTTAAGTGTGTACAGTATAGTGTTTGTTTAAAAACATACTGGAAGTTAATTTTCCATTTGCATTTACCCTTTAAAGAATCATAAGAAAAAAGATTATTAGATTTGAACAGCCATCCATCCATCCATCCTTCCTGATGTCGTGTCATGGGTAGTGCAGCTTTTCCAAGGATGCACAGATGTCAACATCAACCCATCCATCCATCCATCCTTCCTGATGTCGGGTCGTGGTGCAGCAGCTTTTGCCAGGATGCACAGATGTCAACATGAACCCATCCATCCATCCTTCCTGATGTCGGGTCGTGGTGCAGCAGCTTTTCCAAGGATGCACAGACGTCATCATGAACCCCGATGAAGCTGTTCTTGGATGCCCAAACGAGTTTCCTGATCAACAAACATTTAATTATTAATACTTTGTTTTTACGTTTAAAGAAACATGCTTTTAATGTTTATGGGACAGTTTAAACCAAATTATCCATTTGCATTTGACTTTGAATTATCCCTGACAAAATATTACAGTTTAAATTTAATGAAATACAAACATTTAATATTACAGGGCCAATTGAAACCTAATTAATTCCTAATCTGTACCTTACTGTAAAAATAGTTTAACTGATTACAGGGCAGTGCAATCAATGTGTTAAGCAATCTTAACAGGAACCTTGTACATATATGAGAATAATCTTTATTATAAAGAAAGAAAATGGAAAACACATGGGTTTAAAACAAGCTGAAAAGGCAATAAAAGTAAGATCAGAGCTCAAGGGACATTACTGCCAACAGGTGGTGAGACAAGGTCCTGCAGGGTGTTCTTCTTCTAATGTTTAGTGGTGGCTAGTAAATAGCTTGAGGTAACACTACCGCCACCACGTGGTAGGACGAGTGAGATTCTACACCCCGCCCACAGAAGGGTTGCAGTAGTGAATGGAAACAAAACCTACATGTGAGCCGAGCGGAACTGAACCAGACCGGACCAGACTGAGCCGCTCTGGGCCGGTAAGTGGAAAAGGGGCACTATAACTTCTCTCTCCCTCTCACAGTCTCCAATTGAGAAAGCTTATCGGATGATGAGCGAAACGTCTTGTTTGTTACAAATAAAGTCCAGTTGTTCTGTATTGAACGCCTTTTTTGATTTTATGACAATTAAAGAAACTTGAATCCAAAAAATCTAGAATTTAATTCAAAAGCTTACTTCTTACCTTTTTTCATTCAACCTTTATTTAGTCAGGTAAATCTTTTGAACCTCATGGGCTCATTTACGAAAGCGACCTGCTAAAACTAAAGAACAATGAACAGCAGTGGTAGAATTTCCTTAAACAATAAACAATAAACAAACAAACAATAAACAATAGAAAACAAAAGAGAGAAAAAAACAAAAGAAAGTTTTTTTTTTTTTTTTTTTAACAAAGTATCAAAAAACTAGCAAAACATTATAAGGTAGACGTATAAAATCAAAGACAGGAACAAATCTGCATTGGTTTTTGCCAGGATTCCAACAGATTCTGAAAACCATTTAGAGAAGTCAAGGTCGAGAGCTTCAGATCTTTTTGTAAGATATTCCATGAAGCAGGAGCGGAGTAGGAGAAGGCCCTTTTTCCAAGTTCAGTCCTCACTGACGGAACACTGCAGGTAATCATGTCCTGAGAGCGCACACTGTAGCTGCACTCACGCAAAGACATGTAGGAGGAGATGTATGAGGGCAGCAGACCAAGAAGTGATTTAAAGATGAAAATGTACCAGTGGAAGAGTCTGCGTGAGGTTAATGATGTCCAGTTAACCAGTGAATACAGGGTGCAGTGGTGGGTACGATAATCACAACCAGTTATGAATCTTAGTGCACCATGATAGACAACATCCAACATCCGCAGGGTGCTTGTAGGAGCATTCATGTAGAGAATGTCACCGTAATCAATGGAGGGAAGGAAAGTCACAGATACAAGGCGTTTCCTAACATTCAGTGATAGACATGATCTGTTTCTGAAAAAGAAACCCAGTTTAACTTTCAGTTTCTTCACTAGGTTTTCCACGTGGAGTTTAAAAGAGAGATGTGAATCGATCAGGATACCCAGATATTTATAGGAATCAACAAACTCAATAGGGACACCATTTGAAGATAAAATCAGAGGAGGATCTGCTGGAACCGCCTTCCTATTTGAAAAAAACATCCCTTTTGTTTTATCAGCATTTAGGACAAGTTTGAGACGGAACAAATCTGACTGGATGATGTCAAAAGCGGATTGCAGTAACTGGAAAGCCTTAGCTACTGTTTTAGCTCGGCAGTAAACAACTGTATCATCAGCATAGAAATGTAAGGATGCATCAGGGATGCAGTGACCTACATTAGCTATGTAGATTGTAAAGAGAGTTGGTCCTAAAACTGAGCCTTGTGGTACACCATTTTTAACTGTTAAATAGCTGGAAGAAGTACCGTTATGTTGAACACATTGCCTCCGATTGGAAAGATAGTTAGAAAACCAACCGATGGTGTGATCAGAGAAACCGATTTCTGAGAGCTTATGACACAGGATGTTATGATCCACAGTGTCAAAAGCTTTAGACAGGTCTAAGAAAAGTGCAGCACAATAATCCTTAGCATCCAATGCTTCAACAACATCATTCAGAACCTTCAGAGAAGCAGTTGTTGTGCTGTGTTTTTTCCTGAAACCAGATTGATGGAGAGGTAAGATGTTAAATGAGTCCAGATAATTTTTGATCTGAGAGTTTATCAGTTTTTCTAGAACCTTGGCTAAGATGCAGAGTTTAGAGATCGGTCGATAATTGTTCAGTGAGGTGGGGTCACCTCCCTTCAGCAAAGGAAGAACAAAGGCTGTTTTCCAAGCATCCGGAATGGTGTTTTGGCTTATGGACAGATTAAAGATGTGGGTCACAGGGACTGTGATGATATGAGCAGCCAGCCTTAAGAAATAAGGTGGAAGTTCATCTGGACCTGCAGATTTTTTTGGATCAAGATCATTTAACAGTTTATTTACCTCACTGACTGAGAACGGAGAAAAAGAGAAGGTGTGATTAACAGATGGTTGACTTGTAGGAGGGATTTGATTTGTAGAAGTTTGATTATTAGATAAAGTGGCTGATTTTCCGTTTGTAACTGTGTCAAATAATGAACTAGAAGCAACAAAATGTTTATTGAAACAGTTCAGGATCTCGTGCTTATTTGACACAGGAACAGAGTCAACAAGAAATTGTGATGGGAGGTCAGATGATTGGGGGGTGCCTGAGAGAGATTTGATGGTTTTCCAGAATTTTTTAGGATCGTTTAGATTTTTGGAGGTCTGAGATAAGAAGTAGTTACGTTTTGCGGCTTTAATGGCAGTTGTGCATTTATTCCTTAGCTGCCGACATTTCAACCAATCAGTGTCTGAGTGTGATTTTCTTGCTACGGCCCAAAGATGATCTCTCCAGTTCAGGAGACCAGCTAATTCAGGAGTAAACCTGAAAGGCTGTCTGCCTACAAAGCTCTCAACAACCTAGTTCCATCTTACATTCGAGATTTTACTGTTCCACATTTTCCCAACAGAGCATTTCGCTCTCAGACTGAATGTTTTCTCAGTCTTAGTCCAGAGGGCTAGCAACACAACATCTCAGTGCTTAGCACTCTTGCCTCACATCAAGAAGGTCCTGGGTTCAATCCCTGGTTAGACATGGGGTCTTTCTGTGTGGAGTTTTGCATGTTCTTCTCATGCTTGTGTGCATTTTTTCCGTGGTCTCCGGTTTCCATCCACAGACTAAAAACATGCATGTTAAGCTAATTGGTGACTCTAAATTGTCCCTAGGTGTGAGTGAGAGAGTGAATGGTTGTTTGTCTCGTTGTCTCTATGTGGCCCTGTGGTGGTCTTGCGACCCGTCCAGGGTGTACCCCGCTACTCGTACAATGATTGTCGGACATGGGCACCGGTGACCCCCGTGACCCAAAATGGTTGGATGGATGGATTTGCTAAAATTGAACAGTTTTCATTTGATACTATTTCTAACTTAACATGTGATTCTTGACCTGCCATTGTGTATCTGTTCCTACAAAACCCAACTGGTCGAAGCAGATGGCCGCTTGTCCCGAGACTGGTTCTGCTAAAGGTTTCTTCATCATAAGTTTTTCCTTTCCACTGTTGCCTTCATGCTTGCTCAGGATGAGAGTTCTGCGATCCCTGGTAAGGTCTATTCAGGGGTTCTGGAGAGGAGGGTCCATCGGATAGTTGAACCTCGGATTCAGGAGGAGCAATGTGGTTTTCGTCCTAGTCATGGAACACTGGACCAGCTCTACACCCTCAGCAGAGTCCTGGAGGGTGCTTGGGAGTTTGCCCAACCAGTTTACATGTGTTTTGTGGACTCGGAGAAGGCATTTGACCACATCCCTGGGGGGAGGGGGGGGTTACTCCGGGAGTATGGGGTACCAGACCCTTTGATACGGGCTGTTAGGTACGACCGGTGTCAGAGCATGGTCCGCATTTACGGTAGTAAGTCAGGCTCATTTCCAAAGAGAGTTGGACTTCGCCAAGGTTGCCCTTTGTCACCGCTTCTGCTCATAATTTTTATGGACAGAGTTTCTAGGTGCAACCAAGGTGTTGAGGGGATCCGTTTTGGTGGCCTTAGAATCGCTTCTCTGTTTTTTGCAGATGATGTGGTCCTATTGGCTTCATCAGGTCGTGATCTACAGCTTTCACTGGAGCGGTTGGCAGCCGAGTGTGGCGCGGCCGGGATGAGGATCAGTTCCTCCAAATCCGAGGCCATGGTCTTGAGCCGGAAAAAGGTAGAGTGCCCTCTCCGGGTCGGGGAGGAGGTCCTGCCCCAAGTGGAGGAGTTAAAGTATATTGGGGTGTTGTTCACGAATGAGGGAAAACTGGAGCGTGAGATCAATAAGCAGATAGGTGCAGCATCCGCAGTGAAGCGGGCGTTGTACCGGTCTGTCGTGGTGAAGAGAGAGCTGAGTCAAAAGGAAAAGCTTTCAATTTAACTTACAGATCGATCTATATTCCCACCCTCATCTATGGCCCTGAGCTTTGGGTTGTGACAGAAAGAACAAGATCTCGGATAGAAGCGGCTGAAATTAGTTTTCTCGGCAGGGTGTCTGGACTCTCCCTTAGAGATAGGGTGAGAAGCTCGGTCATCCGGGAGGGACTCAGAGTAGAACCATTGCTTCTCCATATCGAGAGGAGCCAGTAGAGATCGCTCGGGCATCTGGTTAGGATGCCTCCTGGACGCCTCCCTGGTGAGGTGTTCCGGGCATGTCCCACCGGGAGGAGACCCAGAGGAAGACCCAGGACATGCTGGAGGGACTATGTTTCTCGGCTGGCCTGGGAACGCCTTGGGATTCCCCCAGAAGAGCTGGCTCAAGTGGCTGGGGAAATGGAAGTCTGGGTCTCCTTACTTAGGCTGCTACCCCCGCGACCCGACCCTGGATAAGCTGAAGAGAATGGATGTATGAAGTGTGTGACATGGCCATCTGTGTGACTTCTCCATCTGTCCTGTGTGCGTCCCACAGAAAGACTTGGTCCAGACTATCGGAGAGAGTGCTGCTCTGGGAGCTGCAGGCTTTGTTATCTGGGGGGACCTAAACCTGACTTCCTCCAGGGTAAGCATGCCTTTCTCTATGACTCCAGGTGATGAAATGAAACCTTACAGAATGTTTTGATGTAGCTGAAGAGATACTGTGCACATTTATTAAATGTACAGCTTGATGAATTAAGCTTTCACAAAGGAAATGTCACAACAGGTTGTTCCCTTGTTTATTTGATGTTTGTAGTGCAATTTCTGACATTTTATGCAAATACAACAGAAAGCATGTTTAGATTGATAATGTTCATATATTTGATCCAATTTTATGTTAGCTAAAATAATTTTGATTATGAAAAACAAGAGACCAACTAACAGATGTCCCATGAAAAAATAAAATGCAACTATATCCTGATGCTACTCAATAACCAAGGTTGATCTGTCTTACAAGGTTGAGTCAGGTCCTCTAGATGGATTCTTCTTATTGATCAACAGAGAAGAATCTGTCCAGAGGACCTGACTCAACCTTGTTAAAATTGTGTTCAGAAGCTGGGAGGGTGCTACTGGTTGTTAATTGGTTAATAATTAAAATTCCAGTTTGAGGTCTGCAACTATTTGAAAAAGGATAGTTTTTACATCATGTTATATATACTGTACAAAGGCAATCCCAAATTCAATGCTGGGATCTAAAAAAGCTAAGTCTGGTCCTCTGGACATTCAAAAAACAAAACAAAATTAAAAAGTAGAAATGTTTCATTTTTTGTCCGAAAGACTTCCTCAGTCTGAGATGCTGTATTAAGCTAAGTCTTATAAATAGCACCCTCTCACAGTGGATCAACCAGTTTGCTGATGACAGCCAAAACCAACTGCTCACTTGGGGCCAGTTTACACGGCGCATATTTTGAGTGTAACCGCTACTTTCTATTTGCGACTTTGCTTATCGCCTACACGACGCTGCTGGCCCCCCTCAATGACTCCGATACTTTTCTGACCCTGCTCTCAAGGTGGAAGTTTTTCGCTGACCCCCCGTTGATAATGTAAACATCTCCCGTGGAGCTTTTGTTTGAACACATGCACGCAGCACGCACGCGCAGACAGCCGGCATTTTAACAATGGCGGTGGACTGGACAGTGGACACACGCACCACTTTCTGAACTATAGCTGATGGAATATATTTTGATTCTCATATTTAATTATTCTACACCTTACCTGCATCTGTGTTGGAAGAGAGCCAGCTGCCTGGATCCAGTTGTCTGTTAACGAGGCAGTCGGACATTTCACGTGTCACGCTGCACTATAACATACTAAATGTGCTATATATTAACAGTTTAACAATAATAAACAGTATTTATGTTAGCGTGGGAGATATTTAAATTTATCTGAGCTAAATGAAGCTATCTGGACTCGTTACGTCATGCCTAACATGCTGCTGAAAATGAAGACACCAGGTTGATTTTTAATTTATTTATTTATTCAACACCACAAACTCATGTCACAAACACTGAGAATTAAATTGAACACTTTTAAAAACACGTTAACCGAACTTTAATGAACTGGACTCTGTTGTTTTCATCCCACTGGACCCACATCCGAACCGCCGGTCCGCTTCGTGGAACAGCTTCGACCTCGCAGGAAAAAAATAAAAATAAAACCTCAGTTGGTTGTTCTGTGATCGAACTAAACACAAGGAAACATTATTAAGAACATTGTTTACCTTGTAGCGCTGCTGTAAATCAGCTGATTCTCACGGACTAAAGTCAGACATGTTGACTCGGTTCCGGTCCAGTCAGCAACTGGTGTGCAGCTTGTAGCGGTCCCACTTGGTGTCAAATCTGTTGACTCTTATCCAAATTCCAGCTTTACCTTGTTGTTAACTTGTTGACAACAACTTGTAGTAGCTGAACTTTTAGCCAGAGAGGAAAACAGGCTGCCTCGTGTGCTCTGTTTACCCCAGGCTGCACACATGCGCAGTGGTGAAGGTTCCAAAAATCACAGCGCCATCTAATGGCCCAGCATGGTAACTACAGTAAATTCATGAGTACGGGGGGTGGGGGGGAGAGAGTCGTATCCACAGAATTCGCCCATGTCAACGCAAAACTTTCAACCTAATTAATATACCCAAAAGTTTCCCCCACACAGTGTCCGTGTAAACAGGGCCTTGATCAAGGAGGAACATCAGCCTAACGATGGATCGTTTGCACCCTGCTGGTTGTTTGCTATTCACAGAGGACTGAGTGATACAATAACAGCATTGTAAGGGGCTGTTTACACAGCGCGTATTTTGAGTGAAACCGCTCATTTCTCTCTGCGGTTCTGTCAATCGTTTACACAACACCACTGGCTCCCCTCTTTGAATCCGATGGTTCACTTTATCAGTCATGTCACTCAGTTCAACATAAATGCTATGGGAAATTGTGCTCCGCGCAGTTACCTGAAGGAATACAATCACGCCTTTACGGCAGGGAGGAAAACAGGCTGCCTCGTGTGCTCTGTTTACATCAGGCAGCAGTGGCACACATGCGCAGTGGTGAAAGTTCCAAAAATCACAGTGATGGGGGGGTGGGGGGGGGAGAGAGTCGTATCCACAGAATTCGCCCATGTCAACGCAAAACTTTCAACCTAATTAACATACCCAAAAGTTGCGTTTACCCCCACACCGTCGCGTCAGAGGCCCTGCCCTCTGGGTAATTAAGCCGCTGACGCCCATCCATTGATCTCTTTTTGCCCTTCACCTTGCTTAAACCTGAACTCTCTCTCTTCGCGGGACCTCTCTGTTGCTTCATTGCTCGACCAGAGGTGAGCTTGCTCCCTACACAGAGCGTACAGAGAATTATTCCTGCGTACTACCGGACTAGCGAAAGCTAGTCCGGCACATTTTTCCTTAACCCCAAAGTTTTTTCTTCTCCTCTTTCCGCAGACTGCTTTGTTCGACAGCGCTAGCTGCGTCACACCGCTACCTCTGCTAATTCGTAGTAGGCTAGCCATCGAAAGCGACGCGATGGAGGAGACGTCTCAAATAAAGAGAAAAAAGATCTTGGAAGGACTTGCTTGTCTTATCTCGGACATGCCTCCGGAGAAAGTAAAGCGAAAGACAAGACTTTCAAAAAAGACCATTAGGGCGGCGAGCCCAACCTTGCGCGCCTGCCCCAGCGGATGCGGTTTTTCCCTCTCAGCGACGGACACCCACGAGGCCTGTCCCGTCTGCTTGGGGATGTTGTACGCGAACATGGCGCCGGCCGTACTGCAAATCCCATGGCCGGAGCCTCCACCTCGTCAACAAGTCACGAGGTTGGCAGGAAATTATTTTTATTCAAAGCAGCAGGCCGCCACGAGGCAAAGGATGCCTATCTTCTTGGACTTCCTCACAGAGCTGACTCGCACCTGGGCTCAACCCAGAGCTTCCATGCTGCTCTCGCAGTTTCTCGACGTGGACGGGATGGATGAAGTGGGAATAGCCAATGTGCCTCAAATTGAGGACACGCTGGCGTCTCATCTGGCTCCCAAGTCATCTGGGACAAAATCGACTCTCCCCAGCAAAGGCTGTCAAGCTTCGGCTTCTCTGCTCGAGAAATGCTACAGGGCTCAGGGCCTCGCGACGCACGCAATGAACCAGTTCGCAATTATGCACACGTACCTGGCTGAAAAACTACAGGAGCTCCAGGTAACGTCAGACAAGCAAGCTGCCGCGGAGCTGCTGGATGAAGCCCGCAGGGCAACAGACTTTGTGCTCCGCATGATGGGGACAGCAGCTGTTGCACAAGGCAGAGGAATGGTGGAGGTGGTCATCGCAATACGCCATCTGTGAATGATCCTAACTGACCTCCCGGAGGGACAGAAAATTCATTTTTTCCACAATTCGATAGAACCGACGGGACTTTTTGGAAAAGCGCTTGATCGAATTTAGACCAGGCTGGACCAGAGGCGCAAACAGGCTGAAGCTCTCAGGGTGGGCATCCCCAGGAGAGCCTTCGCCCCCCCAGGGAGTCAGCTGGGAGCAGAGCACCGTAGCCTCGACACCACTCAGCCACACGTGCCCCACCGCAAAAGTGGCCGGCGTACGAGGTCGAGCACTGGCAGAGACCACCGCCGGGCCCACCTCGGACCGAACACGCCTGGAGTAAGAACAGATTTTTTCCCCGTCAGGCGGACCAGTACAGAACCTCCTCGGTGAATCGGGACACCAAACAGAAGCGTGCCTGATGAACCAGGACCGCTTCTTAACTTTACACGATCACCCGCCCACGTGGTACGAGAAATGATCTTTTCACGTCCAGACTTTGTTTGTAGCAAGGTACAAAAAGCTGGTGACTTTGGTTTGGACACAAATCATGTTATTTTGCTGTGAGTGACATAAAGTCAAATATGTCGTTACACATAAGCACGGATAAAGCTAAAAAAACAGCCCCTCTCTGTTTTCTTGACTCAAAAAAAAACCCAAAAACAACAACAACAACAAACACAGCAACATCAGCAGAACAGTCCCCTCCTTTCTTCTAGCCGATATAAAGGGCGGGGGCCATCCCCCCCCCCTCCCTCACGGCTCACGGGGTGTTAGCCTAATTGATAAACCCCAGCAGGGTGCCTCTGTTCTGTCTGCAACAGACAGGCCCAGAGACGCCTGCGAACAGGCCGGTCATCACAGAGACAGGTGAGGGAGGTCACGTGCTCCAGCCCCCGCTTCGTTCTAAACCACGGAGCTGGCAGTACACAAATCAAACAAACCCGTGACACGTCCGTGCTCCAAAGGTGCGCACCGACAGAATCCGACGACCCACTTTCTTGGCCACCTATTCATCAGACGCCAGTAAGGGACGGGGGGCCATGGCAGAAACCCGTAGGCCATCATCAGTATCACACGTTCACAAAGGCAGTTGTGATGAAACTGTAACGTGTATAAACATAAAGTCTGCTCAACACAAAAGACCATCTCCACATTCTCATGTTGAAGCGGTCCCCTTACTCTCAATGGGTGACACGCCATGCTCAAACAGTGATCCTGCAGCGTGTGACCGCGCTCACTGTGCTGACCCAACCGGGAAACGGGCTGGTGTCAGGAGATCTGCTCGTTTACAAAACATGCAACCCCTCCGATCCATGACCCCAAACAAAAAGAGGAAAAACAAACATTCTGTTCAGCTTTTGTCTAATGATGACAGCAAATTGCCTCTGCCTCCAAACACTCTCGATCAGAGTAGTATGGAGATACTGTACATCTACAGAAAGACCCTCTCCCTAACGTGGTTGACCTTCAAGGGAACACAGAAATTAGGGCCCTTGAGGGAAAGCTGGTTCCACCACCGGCCCATCTCCAGGGATCCTCCACGTCAATGGAAGGAGCAGTTTCGCCACTTAGGCTGAGAACTGTGGCAAATTTCAGCTTGGTGGCAGAGAGGAACAAGCTGATGACCTCAGGCCTGCCAGAGAATGTGGTGAAAACCATTCAAAACGCACGTGCTGTGTCAACACAGTCTCTCTACACCAGGAAATTGCATATTTTTGAAGCTTGGTGCACAGAAAGAAATATTATTTCTTATTCATGCAACTTGGCCCAGCTCCTCACCTTTCTTCAGGACTTGTTGGAAAGAGGTCGCTCTTTCTCAACCATTAAGGTGTTCCTATCAGCAATTTCAGCTTGTCACGAGAGCTGGGGGAGCAGGACACCTGGCGCGTACCCGGTCATAATGAGATTTATGAAGGGCGTGCTAAAGAAAAGACCCCCCAGCAGGATCTTGACCCCTGGATGGGATCTTAGTATGGTCTTGGGGGCTCTTTGTGACCCCCCATTTGAACCACTGAGCGACATTAAGATAGATTTATTATCTTATAAGACCGCTCTTCTCCTGGCTCTTTGCTCTGCAAATTGTGTGGGTGACCTCCGAGCTTTGTCCGTACATCCTATGTGTACCAGGTTCGCCCCTGACGGGTCAAAGGTCACCTTAAGGCCTAATCCTGCATATATCCCCAAGGTTTTGACTTTGAACCCCAGAAGCCTGGACTTTGATCTCTCTTCTTTTCCACCTGCTCCTATCCTCACTCAGGAACAGGAAAGGCTGAAGGCTCTCTGCCCGTGAGAAATTTAAGCACTTACATCCAGAGAACAGCCGAATGGAGAAAAACAAATCAACTGTTTGTGTGCTTTGCCGCACCAGCTACAGGAAAGGCCCTATCAAAACAGCGCCTCTCACACTGGGTGACTGAGGCCATAAAAAGGGCGTACAGTAGCAAAGGTCAACAGGTGCCCTCTGGAGTGCGTGCCCACTCCACTCTGGGCTTGGTCACCTCATGGTCACTGTTCAAGGGTGTGCCAGTTGCAGACATCTGTACTGCTGCGAACTGGAGCTCAATGAACACGTTTGCAAAGCATTATAGTTTGGATGTTACTGCGTGTGATGTCACTCAGGCTGTCCTTTCTAACACACAGTAGAAAGTGGCCTTGGGATTCCTTTTGAATAAAGGTGGACGTTCACACTAGTGAACTAGTGAACTAGTGCATCCTAGGATGCATTTTACTGAGCATTTCAAGGGCGTGAATGGATTACGTTCCCATAGCATTTATGTTACACCGAGTGACATGACTGATAAAGGGAACTGAAAGTTATGCACCATAACTCATGTTCCCTGAAGGAAGGGAACGAGGTGCAACATACCTGGCCCTTTCAATGCTGAAAGCTCGGTGAAGTGCATTTTGGAGATCGATGGATGGGCATCAGCGGCTTAAGTACCCAGAGGGCGGGGCCTCTGGCGCGACGCTGACGCCCCTGTCGTAAAGGCGTGATTGTATTCCTTCAGGTAACTGCGCGGATCGCAATTTCCCATAGCATTTATGTTGCACCTCGTTCCCTTCCTTCAGGGAACATGAGTTATGGTGCATAACTTTCAGTTTCTGCATCCACCCTTCAGAGTGGAGCTTTTTCGCTGACCCCCGTTGATAATGTAAACATCTCCCGCTGCACGTGAAGGAGCATGCCTACGTATAGTTCACGCATGCGTGGAGCGACAGCAAATTGTAAACAATAATGGCGTCGGAGTATGTCGTACTGATGTATGTGGTACGCCTGATGCAAAATCTGTTGGATATCCTTGTTAATCTACGCCGGAATGTAGCTTCTTTGAATGAAAGCTCTGTGAAGAGACGCCAGGCGAATGGAGTTCGAGTTCGCGCTTTGTTGAACAAGGCTTTGAGGCAAGCAAGGAGGTATAGGAGGCGCTGCTGGATACGTCCTGGAAGGACAAACAAGTGGTGGGATAACTTCTTAAATGATGTTGTCGACGAGAATGAATGGAGAGAGAATTTTCGTATGTCCAAAGTGTCCCTAACAGCTTTAGCCGAAAAACTTCATCCTTTCATCGAGGGCCAAACAACAAACATGCGGTTGCCCATCGACGTGCTAACAAAAGTAGCATGTACTCTGTACTACTTAAGTGATGAGGGCAGACTCCGTAAAACAGCAAATGCATTTGGTTTGTCACGATCAACAGTATCCATCATTGTCAGGAGAGTTTGCCATGCCATCTGCACCCATCTCGGACCAAAATACGTGAAGCTACCTTTCACCGAGCCAGAGGCCCAGGCATTGGTAACTGGGTTTCATGAAGCACATGGTATGCCGCAGTGCTTAGGAGCCATAGACGGGACACATATAGAAATAAAACAGCCATCTTTAAACTCATTGCACTATGTAAACGGGAAGGGTAAATTTTCTCTGAATTTGCAAGCTGTCTGTGATGACAAATATAGATTTATTGATGTTGTCGTGAGGTAGTCCGGGAGCCTCCATGATGCTCGTGTCTTTGCAAACTCAAATGTCAACACATACTTCAAAACTGGACATATCCCTGCACTTAAAAAGCAGATCATGGAGGACGAGGAGCCCATTACCATTTTTCTGTTGGGAGACCCTGCTTATCCATTGTTACCGTACCTCATAAAGGAATATTCAAATGGTGGATGTACCCCACAGGAGCAATACTTTGGACTTTGTTTGTGCAGGGCGCGCATGGTGATAGAGTGCGCATTTGGCCGGCTCAAGGCCAGGTTTGCATGCCTGAGGAGACCGATGGACATCAATATGTGGGGTACAAGAGGTACCCCACGTCATCTATGCATGCTTTGTTTTGCATAATTACTGTGAGAGCTGCAAGGACACTGTGGACGAACAGTTGGTTGTCAGTGTCATGCAAAATGAAGAAATTGACCAGCCACCAACACATATGAATAATTATGTTACTGACTGTAATGCAGGAGTTGGAAAAAGAGTTTGTAGAATTGTCACAAAGAACCTAGATCCCTGATGTTGATGTCATCACAATTTTTGACACCTGAATGTGACTTGTTTTGACCTTTCATTCTGATCAAGTTACTACATATGTGAACAAGTTTTCTTCTTTCACTTTTTAGCCTGATATTTCAAGGTATTTGCTGATAAATTTAAATTTAACCAAGATATGTCCTTGATGTTGCCATGCGATTTAATTTGATATTACTTGCAATAATGTTATCTTATGTTTGTTGTATGCTTTAAAATGATACTGTTTTTTTTAAATTGCACAAGATTGAA
This sequence comes from Garcialebias charrua, assembly GCA_038048925.1. Classification (NCBI taxonomy): domain Eukaryota; kingdom Metazoa; phylum Chordata; class Actinopteri; order Cyprinodontiformes; family Rivulidae; genus Garcialebias; species Garcialebias charrua. Next base: position 6,265 of record JBBPBX010025403.1, on the reverse strand, counting down.
AGAGTTTTGTTACCATATGGAAATCTGATCCTTATAGACAAGGTTGTTTTCACATTATTAAAAGTTGTTTGTTTTTATAATGAACATGCTGAATTGGACTGTTTTTATAATGAACATGCTGAATTGGACAAACTCTGCTTGTGATTTGTACATAACGTCTGTGCCATATTTCTTTTAATTATACTGAATAAAAATACTTATTGAACCACAACTGCTTTATTCATTAAATTTAAGATGTTGTGAAATTATGTGATAAATTAATACTGGTATTATTATTTTTATTACAACTACCATACTTATGTTATTGTTGCAATGAAATATATATTAAAAAACAGTTTAATAATATTGATCAATTTAATAAATGGTAAATGGAGCTCATCACGCATGCTCATTAGGTGAAGTTACAAACTTTGCAGCGCCGTCTAACGACCCGGCATGGTAACTACAGCGCATTCATGAG
>JBBPBX010025402.1:0-38905 GCA_038048925.1 Garcialebias charrua | reverse complement strand
GACAAGTCTTCACATACCTGTACCCAGAACCTCTGAACGGGTGGACAGAACCAGAGCGCGTGAATATAATCATCAGGTGTATTACTTATGCACTGTGAGCACTTGTTAGATGGTATAAAGCCCATCTTAAACATTCGCTGCCCTGTATAATGTACTCTATAGAGAACCTTATATTGTATTAATTGCAAATTGGAGATTCTAGTCAATTTAAAAATATTTGAACATACTTGAGACCAAATTTTTTGTTCAAAGTTGATTGATAAATCTGACTCCCATTTTTCAACAGGTAGTGATATCGAGTCATCGATCCTAGACAATTTTTTGTATATTTTAGATAATAATTTGGGTGGTTGAAAATTAATAAACTCTAACACACATGTTGGTGTTTCCAACAATGTTTTATTAAGCTTAAATTTCTTTTTTACAATTGACTTAATTTGTTGGTATTGTAGGAAATATTTGTTATCAATGTCATATTGTATTATTAATTTATTAAATGGAATAAAGTCTATACCCTCAAATATGTGTTCTAGACATTCAATACCTTTCATTCTCCAACCTGGGAAATTTAACATATTATTTTCTTGTTGAATGTCAGGATTGTTCCAGAGAGGTGTATGTCTACATGGGAGTAGTGAAGACTTTGTCATTTTCAGATACTCCCACCATGCTGTCAGAGATGATCTAATATTGATGTTCTTAAAGCAGACATGTCTTTTTAAATCTGTACTGATAAATGGTAGATCTGAAATCCTAATATTATTACATAAAGTTTGTTCTATATCTATCCAAGTTTCATCTAGTGCATTTGGTTTTAACCACTTTGATATATATTGTAACCTGTTTGCTAAATAGTAGTAATAAAAGTTTGGAAGTTCTAATCCTCCGGTATCTTTAGATTTTTGTAATGTTTTTAAACTAATACGCGGAGTTTTATTGTTCCAAAGGAATTTAGATATCGAAGAGTCCAGGGACTTAAACCATTCATTTGAAGGTTTATTTGGAATCATTGAGAATAAATAATTTATTCTTGGCAGCACCATCATTTTTACTGAGGCAACTCTTCCCATAAGTGATATGGGTAGAGATCTCCATCTAGTAAGATCGTCTTCAATTTTCTTTAATAGTGGGATATGATTTAATTTTATTAAATCCTCCAATTTAGGAGAGATATTAACACCTAAATATTTAATATTACCTGATTGTAGTCTTTCATTAAGAGAATTATTAAACACACAATTTATCGGAAGCACTGTAGATTTTGTCCAGTTTATAGAATAATCAGAAACTTTTGAAAATGAGTTGATTAACTTGATAACATTAGATATTGAGTTTCCTGAGTTCTCAAGAAAAAGCAAAACATCATCAGCATAAAGACTAATTTTATGTTCTATGTTTCTACCCTTTATTCCTTTAATATCAGCACTTTGCCTTATTGCTGCTGCTAAAGGTTCAATAAAAATAGCAAATAATGCTGGTGAAAGTGGGCAACCTTGCCTGGTGCCCCTCTGTAAACAGAAGCTTGAAGATAATTGATTATTTGTCCTGACGCACGCTGTTGGTGAACTATATAATATTTTTAACCAGTTAATGAAGTAATTCCCAAAACCAAATTTATTTAAGGTAGCAAATAAAAAATTCCAATTTACTCTATCGAAAGCTTTTTCAGCATCTAAAGAAAAAATAGCTGTTTCAATATTTTTAAAATACGAATACTCTATTACATTATATAATCTGCGAGTGTTTGTGTTCGAGTGTCTTCCCTTTATGAATCCGGTTTGGTCTGGATGTATAATAACAGGAGTTATCTTCTCTAGTCTTTTTGATAAGACTTTACAAATTATTTTAACATCTACATTAATAAGAGAAATTGGACGATAACTGGTAGGTAATACTGGGTCTTTGCCTGATTTTAATAAGAGACTAATGTTAGCTGAATTCATATGTGTTGGTAGCCTGCCATTTCCTTCTGACTCAAGTAGCACTCTATAGAATATCGGTTCCAGTATATCCCAGAATACTCTATAGAATTCCACTGGATATCCATCAGGACCTGGAGATTTCTTATTAGGCATGCTTTTAATTGCTTCATGGAGCTCATCGGATGTTAATGGTGAGTCTAGTTTTGATGACTGACTAATATCTAGTTTTGGAAGTGTTACTTTCTCCAAGAATTCATTAATATCCTCGTTAGATGGATTTATTTGTGGAGTGTATAGAGTTTTATAGAAATCTTTAAAAACATCGTTTATTTTTCCCTCATCATAAAATATATTTCCATTTTCATCTTTAATACCATATATAGATGTTTTTTCTTTGTTTAATTTGAGTTGATTAGCTAAAAAGTTCCCTGATTTATTACCGTATTCAAAATGATCTAATCTAAGTCTTTGTATCAAGAATTTATTTTTCTTATCAATATATTCATTTAGTTCTAATTTTAATCTGCGTAGCTTTTGCTGTGTTTCCTCACCTTGTAGACCTTCTAACAATTTAATGGATTTCTCTAATTCATCAATACGTTTATTTTCTTTTTTCTTTTTATTTGATGAATAGGATATTATTTTACCTCTCATGACTGTTTTCCCAGCCTCCCAAAGTGTACATGCTGAAGTTCCTGGCAAGTCATTAAACTCTAGATACGATGCCCATTCTTTTTTAAAATATTGTATAAATTCTTCTTCTTGTAGCAGTGATGTATTTAATCTCCAATTTATATTTTTTGTTGTTGTTTTTTTAAATCTAAATTTACAGTAACTGGTGCATGATCGCTGACAGCAATAGGGTGTATCTTAGTGTCTGAAATGTTTGCCATCAATGAATTGCTTACTATGAAATAATCTAGACGAGAATATGAGTGATGCACATGTGAAAAGAAAGAATATTCTTTGCTATCAGGGTGAAAACAACGCCATGCATCGCAGAGCCCATAATCATTCATATACTGTTTAACTATATTTATAGATTGCCAACTGCGTTGAGTTCCCGCTGCATTCAGTCTGTCTAATTTGTCATCTAAACCAAAGTTGAGATCACCTCCCATCACCAGTGAGGAGTCCATGTGATTTGATAGGGTGGAAAAAAAATCATGAAAAAAAGCTGCGTCGTCTCCATTCGGTCCATATATGCTAACAATGCAATAATTTTGTCTAAATATTGATAACTTTAATATTATATATCTACCGTGCGGGTCTATAACCTGATCTAATACTGTGAAGTTAACATTTTTATTTATTAAAATTGCCACCCCTCTTTGTCTTGAATTATAACATGCTGAGAATACATTAGGAAACTCTGAAGATTTAAGCTCCTCCACAGTTGATGCCAATTTATGAATTTCTTGGAGTAATACAACATCTGCCTTTAATCTTAAAATAGGTTTTTATTAATGATAAGTTAAAGACTTAAATGGATTTAGCTATGCCAACATGCAGTTTCATTTTGTTAAACCTCAGTCAATGAAGAATCAATGTAGTTTAAAGCTACGTTAGGTACCATAAACTACACTGGTCTCACAATTTCTAAATTGAACCAATTCGATCGTTTCTATTCTAGATCATCTATTCATTTTGATGAGTCTCACCATAGACTTCAAAATATATAGGGAATACCGAAACCTACGTCGTCATCTAAAAGGACAACAGACATTTAGGCCAAACTGTATTTTCTTTTTCTATTTTAGTTTAACTTTAAGCTAAGTTATGAATGGATGAATAGTTTGGAAGAAGAGGCCTTTGTTACAGAAGCCCTCCTGAACCGTCTATAGACGTAGATCCCTATATTTAACTTTGATGCACGATCCACCCCTTAATTGGTAGTTATAGCTGATCTAAACCATGATAGCTTACATACCAGGTGCATTTAGGTAAGGCTAATGTAAAATCCCAATCATAAGCCGACCTAAATCCACATAATTGCATGATACATAGAACCAGAGTGGCACGGACTGGAAGCCAACCAGCCTACAAGCTTCGATGTGGGGACCTGCTACTCCAATGCTGGTATTCAACCTTCATCCAAGGGTCGCCTCCTCTGCGTCAATTGAGGGATCCCCTCTACATGCTGATTGAAACAATTGTTGATGATGAAATCAACAACTCTAATCGATATGGAATTACCGCTGTGGAATTACCGCTGTGGATTATAAGACTTTGTTTTCCAAAGGATTAAAAGCTTTCCGCTATGGGATTACCTACGAACAGTATGGAATTTCCAAAAACATTATGGAATTATAATTTTTGATTTTGCCACTTGCTGGATTACATCAAGATCAGAGACATTCGGTGGTATCCTTTCGTGTTGGAACTCATCCGCATGGACAGGCGATGACTTCCAAAAGGGGGGACTGTAGTGAGATAGACCCCTCATCTCTGACCTGGGTTTGCACCTTTTCACATCTCTCTGAAACTCTGAGTGGTACATTGCTCCTAAGGCTCTCAATGAGACAAGTGGACACTATTTTATTACATTATTTTGAATCAAAACACAATAAGTCATAAGAGACTCTCTTATTCCTCTATTTTGTGTTAATGAATAACCTTGTGTTAAGTAAGCATTATTGAATTCAATGTTTGATAGTTAAAGACGGTTTAATTCAAACTGTTTAATTCAAGTTGGAAATCCAATGTTATTTCAAAATGATGGTCACTTCTTCATATGATGAATCAAATGGTGAAAGTGAATTAATATGTCAGACTGAACTCCTCAGTTTGTTAGAAGTTAGAACACAGTTTTAATCAGTTGTTTTATGAAGGTGGCTCCAGTCAACCTGTTTCTCTCTCTTTATTCTAAACAACTTTTTCTCTGTTCTAAAAAACGGATATCCGAGTGACCTTCATCCCCTGGTTCGTTTGAACCAATCGCAGAAGAACAAGTCATTGATCACAGATCCTTTCTAAAAGTTCTAAGCTAAGCTGGAACTGACAGAGTCGGTGGAGTACCTCAAGCCATGAGGTTCCCCAAAGAGCTGAATGAACACCAGTCACACGCTAAGGACACGTCATTCAGTTAAAAGATTTATAACATGCCTGTTATAAATCTATTTCAAGCTGTGAAAAGCTTCACTTTATTGACATTCCTTTAAGGAATGTCTTATCTTGGAAACAACACCAGGAGCTGCCGTTACTTCGGTTCGAGTCTTGGCACACGTCTGGAGACGCTGAGAACGGTAAACGAACTGGCCAGTTGGACCAACTGGGGATTGACCATCTTCACGAGGTAACAAAGTCGTCATATGCTTTACCAAGGGTACCAACGTGTAGCCGAGATCGGCCGGAGAGCTGCCATGTTTCTGGTTAAAACACGTCAAGATAATACCTCTCCTCATCCTCCATTTTCTCTTCACTGAAACTTTCTTACTTTAAGTAACTAAACTTTAAGTTATTGTGCCAGCAGAGATATAAGTTATTAACACCCATAACTTGTGTTCTGTTGTTCCTATGAAGTTACGGACGCTTATACTCTTGCTGAAGTTAATTATAGGAAAAATGATCAACCAATCATGTACATATGTTGTGGTGCAATTTATAATTATGTTAAATAAATGGTCCAGTCCTTCTGTACCAACATAGTTTAATGTTTCCTGTGAATTACATCTGGTCTAATCACCTCCAAGGTATAGAATTATTGATATTAATCTAAAAAGAGAGAACTCGTGAATATTGATGATAAGTTTGTGTCAGATAAAATCTACTCAAACCTTTCATCTGGAATATTGTACAGTCAGTAAAACTTGTCTAGTATTATATCCCTACACAAGTGACGTTGGAACGTGTACGAAAGGGAGCTCTCTCCCTAATATTAATAGCCCCCAGGTGGCCTCAGAAACCATGGTTCCCAGAAATAATTTCATTGCTGTCGGGGACACCGTGGCAGCTGCCCCCCCCCACAGGGACCTGCTGACTCAAGCCCACGGGCAGCTTCTCCATCCACGTCCAAAAGTGTGGCAACTCACAGCTTGGCCACTGAAAAGAACAGGCCTCGGGCCTCCCCAGTAATCTTATTAACACAATACAAGGAGCGAGAGCTGGGTCAACTCAGACTCTCTACGCTTGTAAATGGCGTATTTTTGAGGCCTGGTGTCTGGAGAGGAATATTGTTTCATATTCCTGTAACCTAGTCCAGATTCTCACATTTTTACAGGACCTGCTGGAAATAGGTCGCTCCTTTTCTACCATTAAGGTGTTTTTGTCAGCCATTTTGGTGTGCCACAAAGGCTGAGGGGGAAAAACACCCAGTGCCCACCCTCTCACGATACGTTTCATGAAGGGTGTATTGAGGAAAAGGCCTCCCAGCAGGACTCTGGCCCCAATGTGGGACCTTCAGTTAGTCCTGGATACCTTGTGTGGGCCTCCGTTTGAGCCCCTCAGCAGCATTGAAATAGACTTGTTGTCTTATGAAACTGCGTTGCTTCTGGCTCTCTGCTCAGCTAAACATGTGGGTGACCTCCACGCTCTGTCTGTACACCGAATGTGTACAAGGTTTGCCCCTGATGGGTCAAAGGTCACTCTGCGTCCTAACCCTGCATACCTGCCAAATGTGCCAACTCTTAACCCCAGGAGTTTGGACTTTGAGCTCTCTGAGTTTCCTCCACACCCTGTCCTCACTGAGGAGCAGAGGAAGTTGAGATCACTCTGCCCTGTCAGGGCCTTGAGTGTTTACATCCACAGAACTGTCAGTTGGAGGAAAACAAACCAACTGTTTGTATGTTTTGCCAATCCTGCTGCTGGCAGAGCCCTTTCAAAGCAGCGCCTCTCACACTGGGTGACTGAGGCCATTAAAAGGGCGTACAGCAGCAAAGGTCAACAGGTGCCCTCTGGGGTACACGCCCATTCCACTCGGGACCTAGCTGCCTCATGGTCTCTTTTTAAGGGCGTGCCAGTGGCAGAAATTTGTGCTACAGCTAACTGGAGCTCCACAAACACGTTTGCAAAGCATTATTCTTTGGATGTTACTGCCTGTGATGTCACTCAGGCTGTTCTCTCTAGCACACAGTAGAGATAAGCTAAAACGCCTAAAGTATGAAGCGGAAATTCTCACAAGCATGCATTTTTACTGAGCATCTCAAGGGCATGAATGGATTGTGTTCCCATAGTCAATATGTTGCACTGAGTGGACTGACTAAAAAGGGAATTGAAAGTTATGCACCATAACGCATGTTCCCTGAAGGAAGGGAACGAGGTGCAACATATGTTTTCCCTTTCAATACCAAAGCTCGGTGAAGTGCTTTTTGGAGGACGAAGGATGGGGGCACGCGTCTTTATACCAAGAGGGCGGGGCCTCTGTGGTGACGCTGACGCCCACCTGCCGTAAAGGCGTGAATGTATTACTTCAGGTAAATCATGTGGGGACGCAATTCCCATAGTCAATATGTTGCACCTCGTTCCCTTTCTTCAGGGAACATGATTTATGGTGCATAACTTTCAGATTTATTTGCTGGTGTCTGGTGCACGAGATAAAGGCAGTTCTGTTAAAAGTCTCATTATTGTACTCACTTCCTTTTTTTTTTTGCCCTTTTAAAGCCTAAAGTGATAAATTACATTCAGTTAAACTGCCCACCTTGTGGTTAGTTTTATAGATGATAATCTATTCTGCTTTGAACTTCATGATAAACCAGATTACATTTAGAAGTCAATTTCCATAACCTTCATCTTATTGTCAAGTTTAAAGCCATTATCATTTTCTCAATTGAATTAACCACTCGTAACCACATCTATATATATCAGGTCTTAACCAGGTCTCTCTTGTAAATGAGTCCTTGAGGCTCAATGGGATTAACCTGTCTAAATAAAGGTTTAATGAATATCAATAAAAAATGTAACAACATTTTATTCTGAATCCATGCGTTTTATTATGACATCTGACTTACATATGACAAGAACTCACTAGGATAAGTTAATTTGACACATATTTTAATATTGTTTTAACTTTGAAACAGTATACAATCAGAAAGCAAATGGTGAACCTTTCAAAATAAAATTTCTAAGCAGGAATTGATGATTTTGTCAGCACCCTCCTCTACACCAGCAAACTGATTTATCCACTATGAGAAGGTGCTATTTATAAGACTGAGTTTATTGCCGTTCCTCAGACTGAAGAAGTCTTTTGGAGAAAAGACAAAACATATCAACCAAGAATCCGTCCAGAGGACCTGACTTTACCTTGTTAGATTCATCTACCTGGATTATTAAGCAGTATCAGGATACAAATCCCTCAGGTTTAAAATTTTAGGCTCAGGTCTGCATTAGTTAGAACGTGTGTAAATATTTGCTGAGTTTAGGTGGCACAGTTGGTAGAGCTGCTGCATCTCAGCAAGAAGGTCGCTGGAGCAAGTCGGGGCAGGGACCGTTCTGGGTAGAGTTTGCATGTTCTCTTCGTGCAAGTCGGGGCAGGGACCGTTCTGGGTAGAGTTTGCATGTTCTCTTCGTGCATGCGTGGGTTTTCACCGGGTACTCTTGTTTCCCACGGACCAAAACATGCATGTTAGACTGAATTGTCCCTAGTTGTGAGTGAGAGAGTGAATGATTGTTTGTCTCATTTGTCTCTATGTGTCCCTATGGTGAACTGGAGACCTGTCCAGGGTGTCCCCGCCTCTTGCACAGTGACTGCTGGATATGGGCACCAGTGACCCCTGTGACCCGGAATGGAAGATGGGGGGGGGGGTAAATATAATGGATGAATGGAGGTTGCTGAGTTTACGTATTGTGTGTTGGTTTCAAATATTTAATCTGGAACAGCAATGAAATGTAGCCTTTGTTCTGAATTTATTTATTTATTTATTTTTTAGCAATGTAGCAATTAAGGCTATATGGTTTCAGAGATTTGTTACTGGTGCACACATGTCTTTGTCTGGTTTTAGAGCATTTGGGGTCAGGTGCACTGAAGCATCCCTTGCATAGACATCTAATTGGTCCACAGTCCTTCAGTCCTGTCAAAGCTGCATTGTAGATGGGTGGATGACAAAGAATGGCCATATTGTTCTTCTGTTTGATGTGCTTATTCTTTCCTGGTGGGCTTTTTCTGAATGAACAACTGGTCCAGACATGTATGTTGTTGATGCACTTGGTCTGAATGAATACCAATGTCTGGGCTGCAGAGAGAGCCAGGGGATCCTCACAACTTGCGTAAAATGCAATTTCAATTCTATCCCTTTGTTGAGTGGAGACAAAGTGTTGGGAGAAAATCACAGTACAGTATAAAGAAATTGGCACGCTGATATCTTGAAACAAAAACTGAGTGTTAAGTGCAGCTTGAGGCCTGAGCTTCTAGCTCAAATGAATTACAAGTGCATTCATTGTTTAAAGTTTTGTCACGTACAGTTTCACTGTCCAGCACTGTAACCTGATAGAAAGTAAAGAAATCCAGAACAAGACTGTTGTATTTCTTCCTGGATTTTTACCATTTTCGTTTTCCTGCATAGTTTTTGTGCTCCGTGTTTACAAAGTAAATCCAAACTGATGGACTCTAACAAACCGAAGTATTATCACACAGTCACAAAGATTCAACAGAAATTAAATTAACAGCTGAAACTTTTCCTCTTCTTTTAGAAAGAAAGAGTTTTATTTTCATTGGCTTATAATTTAGTTTAAAAAAAAAAGCATTTTTAGGAGGACTAAACTGATGGAAAATTTGGTTTTTAAAAACCATTGTGGCACTGCACTATGAAGTAACACAGCTGAGGAAGTCCAGCAAATACCCTGAATGTCTTCTAGTTTCATATGGACTTCAATTTGGGGGCGTTTCTCTCTTTTGGCCCAAACAACAATGAGTCTTTCATGTTCACCTTTCCATCCGTGGGTGCCAACTGCCCCCTCAAACAAAACTGAAAGTTATGCACCATAACTCATGTTCCCTGAAGGAAGGGAACGAGGTGCAACATTTTCTATGGGAAATCAGCGCCTCCGCGCGGTGACCTGAAGTAATACACTCACGCCTTTATGGCAGGGGCGTCAGCGTCGCGCCAGAGGCCCCGCCCTCTGGACATTTAAGCGGCTGATGCCCGTCCATCTTTCTCTTATAAATGCACTTCACCGAGCATTCAGCATTGAAAGGGCCATATGTGTTGCACCTCGTTCCCTTCTTCAGGGAACATGAGTTATGGTGCATAACTTTCAGTTCCCTTTCAGTCGGTCTCTCTGTGCAACATTTTCTATGGGAACGTAATTCATTCACGCCCTTGAAATGCTCAGCAAAATGCATGTGAGAACATCTGCCTTAATATGGCAGGCATTTCCCAGCCGCTCTCCACAAGGTATGTAGAGAGCACATCCTGAGAAGAAAAATGCCACATGTAGAAACATCGTCCTGATGTTACCACTGGACACATAGATGAAAACACCAGTTAGAGACAGCATAAGCGTCTTCTGCTAGTGTGATTACTCAACATCTCCTTTTTCCCTGGAAATCTTGAGAAGCAGGAGGAAAAGAGCAAGAGACCTATTACGCCACTGGCGATCAGATGGCAATGTGGAGGTAAAAAACCCAGTTAAGCACAGGGTGACCTTCCAGGTCCCCAGGGGAAGAATTTATGTACAAGGGGCACAAACAAGTCCCTCATCTGCTTCTTGAGCAGACAACTACTAGGACTGTCAAAGAGGCCCATCCTGATGTTGGAGAACTGTCAGAGGAGAGGGGAACCCTTCCACTGAAGCAACTCCCAAGTAAATAATGTGGCGTAAGGTATTTAAACACTTACTGGACCACCATTATTGTAGATGCGCAGGTCTGAGCAGATTTTATCCTGCACAAACTGCCACCAATGCGCGAGTTCTTCCTTTTTCCGATACTAAATTGCTTTTACTGTAATTAGGAAAAATGTAATTTCACAAGGGAATCCAACTTATGTTGGTCTACCAGAAAATAGACCTTTTATTGAAACTATCACAAAATTACATTAAACATTTGTATCGATATTAGCTCTGATTTAATAACTACGTTGACAAGAATTCAAATTAAACAAACAGACAATTAGGAACTTAAACTGTTGGTACATTACTTGACAGATTAAATGCTTATGAAAAATAAGAAATAGGAGGAAGGAGTACTGGAAGCTAAGTTAACTAAAGTTGGTTACTTTGAACCAGACTGGGTGACACCTTTTTCCCACACGAGCAGCTGCTGGGCTCCCGCACGTTCAAGCACACCACGACTCGTTACCTGTTGACGGTTCGTCTCTTGGAGATAAGAGTGGAGAAGTGTCTGGACACGCGTGGATGAGTTTGTCCACCGGCCGTCCAGTTGGGACTTCAGCGTGTGTGGCTGATTCACGATACGAGGAACTCGCCTCCCTCGGCAGGAAACAACGGTCAAGCGCACAGACTGATTTTCAAAATAAAACTTCAGAAAACAAATTCTTCCAGAAATGAGTGAAAGGATCACAGTAAGGCTTTACTATGATTCCAGCTGAGACGTGGGTCGAGTTGACATATGACCGGAACGTCTCCAGCTTTTCCAGAGGAGAGAAAACCAGTTGTCAGTTAGTTCTCTCCAAAAACTAAAGAAAAAATGCAGGAAGTGCCCTTTAAGAAGGGGGTGTGACTTAGTCACATACTTCCTGCTGATTGGCTGTCCATCACTAGAGAAGGAGTGACTTTGCAAGTGAGTGAGTTTGAGTGACAGATGATAGGGTAGACAAAACATAGAAAACATACGTGAGAAGATGCAGGTGCATGTGAACAAGCAATGTAACTTGTTTTGAGAACAGATTCATTGTTTTTAGAAAGGACGGGAGACCGAAAGCAAGCTATGTCTAGCACTTTTCCTTCGAAACAAAAACAGTTCAAACAAATACGAAGGATTGTTCATTCAACTTTAGACACTTATTCTGCATAGAGCAGACAGTTTAAAGCACGATCATTCTGAGATGTTCTCTTAACTTTGTCATATTTAAAATATACCAGCTTAGTAAAATCATCATTGAAATGACAAAAATACTGTTTGATCAATTCTGAATTAACACACATTAAAGAGAAAGTTCAATCTGATTAATTAGTGTCCATTAATTCATAATAATTGTTAACCAATATAAGTGTCCAATCGTCTCCTTGAGGGCTTCAAGAAGGTGTAACACTTAGAGTTTCAAAGAGATGCAGAGAGGTGTACTTGAAGGTCAAGCCTAAAATATCAGAGGTTAGGTGTATCACTACATAAACATAAACACCAAGGGTGTCCCTTGTGTATGTTGTCGTCCTGAACTTTGAGAAGTAGAGGTCACAATGTGAACTGGCTCCGCATGGGAACAAGTCCACCGAGGTTCTTCTAACCCGTGACCAGACCTGATCCGCGAGTCGGGGGTTCAGTCCTTATTCTGATTCCAGAAGAGACCCTCTTGAGAGGGCATTCGCTCCATAACTCAGTTCACTCAGAACATGAGTCGCCCTGAGCGACAATAATCCTGGAGCGTACCATGTAAGCGTCCTCTGAGTCAAGCTGAGGAGGGCTTGGGATCTCGTCCCCCCTTCCCAGTCAATGAAGGACACCGTGGTTATGTTATCTGATTACACCAGGACGTGATGTCCCGCAATCAGACCTTTACCAAAGAAGTATCTTGCTGACAGGAACACGGCCAACAACTCCAGGAAGTTGATGTACAATCTACTTCCTGATCATTCCAGAGACCTCGGGCATTCTGATTTCTGCAGACTGCCTCCTCATCCTGTTTCCAAGGTGTCCGTCGTGATAATCACACGGGATGACACCTTACCTTACGGGACCCCTTCCGTGAACACGGACAGGTCCCCCCAAGGTTCCGGGGCCCTCAGGCACTTTGAGATGATTCTAAATTTTTTCTGCTCACCCAGACGGGGGCAGGTTATTTTTATTGGTTTAGCCATGCATGCCGGACCCACATCTTCACCAATGCGCGTGGCACATAGGGTATGGCTTCCGCCAAGAGGCCTAAAGAGGCGTTGGTGCGCTTACAGGGGAATCCGTTGATTCAGTTTAAACTTTTGCCAGGCAACGGCGAATCGAGGAAGCACGTTCCTCTGAGAGCCATGCCTTGTACCGGATGGTGTAGACCTGCACTCCCAGAAATACGGTAATCCGTGATGGGGTCAGGTCACTCCTTTTGTGGGTTTATGAAAAATCCGAGAGACTCCAGGTGAGAGATCACCCAGGAGTGTGACTGGGCCTGCTCCCGGCCAAAGACCAGGAGGTAATCCAGGTAGTTCATAATCCTGACTCCTTGATTCCTAAGAGGGGTCAGGGCTGCATCCAGACATTTAGTAAATGTATGAGGAGCAGTCTTCAAACCGAAGGGTAAGACTTTGTATTTATAAGCTTTCCCTTTGAAGGCAAAACCGGAAGAATTTCCTGTGCCTCCTCCAGATGCCCACATGGAAGCAGGCGTCTCTCAAATCCATTGTACATGCGTAGTCTCCAGGGGCCTCATGTATCAAAAACCTGCGTGGATTTCCTACTGAAAAGTGACGTACGGTGAAATCCAGAAAAGTGTCTACGCACAAAAAGATCCAGATTTATCAAACTGTGCGTACACCTGAATCCACGCACATTCCTTTTGTACATCACAATTGACGTGGAACTGAGCGCACGTGAGACACCTCCCCTGACACGCCTACATTTACATATGTTAAACAGATGCAAATTACTTCCTGCATGTGTGAAGGACATGTTTGTTTGATCCCTGCGCGATCAGAAATGATTTCTAGATTCGGGAAAATAATGAATTCAATATAATATGAGTGAGGACAAACATCCTAAGTAAGAATAGTAATAAAATGTGTTCATCATGCAAAGAACGAGTGATTGTCGGTATTTGTGTGCGCGCGCACCCTGCTGTGGTGCGCGAACCGGCTCATTCATTCATTCTGTGTGGAAATATTAACTTTGCGCACGAGTTTATTACCATTATTACTGTAAACACAGAGGAACTTACTTGGATGTTTGCTAGAACATAGATCTTTGTTTATGTAGATGATGTGAAGAAACGTGTCTGTGCGTCTTGGTGGAGACTTTTCATGACATGATGTTGGAGTCTCCAGACGCAGCGCGCGCCCCGCAGCCCTGTGCGCAGTCTGTCTGTGAAGCTTTTGCTCTCCTACAAGTTATATAAGGTGTACTTTCACGTGTCATTTTGGAGAAATCTACAATAAACGCAGATAATGAAACACCTCCAGCTGCCGTGTCGACACCGGTGAGGGTGCGCGCGCGCTCCAAGCGCGACCACTCAGCCTTTGGAATCGATGAGACCATTGGACATGATCCGGCTTTGTGTGGACTGGACTGCACAGTCCCGATCGACCTGCAGCCCCCTCTGTGGAACAGTTTGACCGCTGCTTCTGTATGCACGCGTGATGCACGGCTCCCCAGAGCGCAGCAATAGTGCCAAACTGGAAAATTATTATTTCTGAAAACGGCTGATAAGCCATATCCTAGATCGGAAAACTATATCTGTTTCTAAATAAATGCTCTGCGTGTTACACTATTTATTATAACCTCCAGTAAGGCTGAATGAATCCGTTCCTGTTAAATTTATTTTTGGCACAACGTTGCGCGTCCTTTATTCCACTGCGTCATGTGGATGTAATACTTGTTAATCGTGTGTTTGGAGGGAATATTAATCATTTTCACATCTTGAACTGTTAATAATAATAATAATAATAATAATAATAATAATAATAATAATAATGAATTCAATTTATAACGCACTTTTCATTAATGGAAATCTCAAAGTGCTACAAGGTGCAACATATTTGAATGTCAATAAGACAAATAATAAAACAATTAAAATCAACAACAGTATCAACTCAGATCAAAAGTAGAATCATGAGGAGTAAAGTATGCTCGGTTGAAAAGAAAGGTCTTCAAGCCGCTCTTAAAGTCAACCACAGACTGTGGGGCTTCAGTTTCTCTGAAACACCTGTAAGTGTCGCCAAAGGAACAAGAACCACAGAAACGTGCGTACGCCTGCTCGGGAGCTTGCGTGGATATGTACCTGGATGCGCATATATTCACGTTCAGTTCAGTTTTGATACATACGGGCTTTTGCGTGGAAAGTGACGTGCGCAATGTTTTTGTGCGCACGCATGGTTGATACATGAGGCCCCAGGTCTCATGGACTGGGGGACCTGCCGCAGTGTCAACATTTTGAAATTGAAAAATTCTTGTTTTCTTACCCAGAGTCCTGAGATCCAGGGCCGGTCTCAGGTATTCATCTCTTTTTGGGCACCAGGAAGAACTTGAGCCCGAAACGCATCCCCTGGGAGGGATGTCTAGCAGCTGCTTGCTTCATTTGAGTGCGGAAGGGGTGGCCTTCGACCCCTCCCGCGTACTCTGGAGCAGGCTGGTCTGTCCAGCAGAAGACATCGCGAGATCTGACTGTCTCAGGCAAAACTCGTGTGTCCCACTGCGGTTCGTAGTTTGACCTAGTAGGTTGTGTTTCACCAAGTGGTGAGTTAAGAACCAGGGCAGTCTGTGCTCTGGAACTTTCATTCTTGTATATGCATTAAACAGTGTTCGCTTTTCATTACACATACAGTAGACGAGTTATTGTTTAGTGCGCACATACATACCATCAGCTCCTTGTAGCATTTTACAAGTGAAGTCTGGGCTCAAAAGGTCAGGTTCCCGTACTGCGTGAACGGGCAAACCTGAGGCCCTGTTCCCATTTTGGGACCCGGACGCATTCAGTAGTCTGAGATTTTATTCTCGTGTGTGGATGACAATTACAGTAGACTAGTTACTGTTTAGGACGCACACATGCACCACCAGCTCCTTGTAGCATTTTATAAGCAAAGTCTGGGCTCGAAAGACCAGGTTCCCGTACTACGTGAGCGGACAAACCTGGGGCCCTGTTCCCATTTTGGGACCAGGACACATGTAGTAGTCTGAGATTGTATTGTCGTGTGTGGATGGCGATTTCTCTTTATTACACAAGGGTCTGAGTGTTCTTGTGTGTTTAAACGTTCCGAACCAGCTAGTCCGTGTTCCTTAAAAACACAGAAACTGGTGGTAGAAATTCGGCACTTTCTCTCCTTCTGTGAGTGAGAGCGCCTGTAATGGTGTAGGGGCATCTCCTTTCTTCTTCTTTTGATGGTGGCCTCTTGCAGCTCCTGTAGCTTTCTACCTGGTGGGCCTGCGATACCGAGGCCACTTGTCCTTGTCCATCTCGCCAGGGCCCCTTGGGCCCTGAGATGGTTTAACGTCAGAGAGTCATCCATAGCTTCATGGGTGGATAAGCTCTCAGCGTCATCGATGTTGCAAGGAAAAACTACCAGGTAGCGCAGCTGAACAGGTAGCTGAAAATCCTCCTTCTGGACTGTGCTGGACAGAGAGTCTCCTTGTTAGCCGGGGCTAAACATGGAGGTACATGTGGGCCCGCTAGCGGTGCTAAGACGGGCCCTCGAGCAGCGTAGCATCGGTTAAAAACACTTAGTTATGCGATGAATTCTACCGTTGATTCGCAGGATAGCGGAAAAGGCAAAATATGAGAAGGTTAGCTAGCAAGCTAGTCCAAGCATTTTCACATACCTCACGATGGAGTCCTTTGTTGTCCGCTCGTAGCCGTGCTAAGCATGTTAGCAACGCCGTCTTCCGCCGCGTGTTGTCGTGGGTGCCCCTGGTTAGCCATGCTAACCGTGGGAGCTAGCCAGATAGCAGCTGGGTTATTCCGTTTCCACCCTCCTTTCTCCGGGGTCATCCGCGAGAAACGCTTTGAGTGTCTTTGCGTGTAGCCTCCCAGAGCAGAGCGGACAGGCCTCGTGGGTGCCCGCTGCTGAAAAGGGGGGTATCCGGATCCGCTGAAGCAGGTTCGGGAGCCGGAGCTCACGACCTGCCAGAGTTCCTCGTCCGAGGACGTCCTCTCGCCGAGCTGCTCGGGGCTGCTGGTCTGTTAGCATCATTAGCTTAGCAGGTAGCATGTCTCGCAGTTAGCGTTTGCTAACCGAGCAGTAGAAAAGCAGAAGAGAAAAAAGGCACGGGAGCTGGGGCTCGCTGGCCTGCTGGTCTTCTTTGACTTTTGGGTTTTCGCATTACCTTCCCGGGAGCTGAGAAGAGTTAAGCCTGTTAGCAGTGTTAACGTCGTCCGGAAATGTCTCCTTCCTTGTGTCACTTTCGCCGGCTAGCCTACTAGTTCTTAGCGGGGTAGCGGTGTCGCGTAGTCAGCGACCTCGAGCGAAGCGTTCTGTGGAGAGAGGAGAAGAAAACTTTGGGGTGAAGAAAAATGTGCCGGGCCAGCCTCCGCCAGCAATCCGGGCCAGCAATCCGCAGTAGAAGATTCTCTGTATGCTCTGTGTAGGGAGCGAGCTCACCTCTGGTCGAGCGATGAAGATACAGAGAAGATCCGAGAAGAGTGTTTCAGGTATTTGCGAGGTGAAGGGCAAAAAGAGAAAGATGGACGGGCGTCAGCCGCTTAAATGTCCAGAGGGCGGGGCCTCTGGCGCGATGCTGCCGTAAAGGCGTGAGTGTATTACTTCAGGTCACCGTGCGGAGGCGCTGATTTCCCATAGAAAATGTTGCACCGAGAGAACCAGACTGAAAGGGAACCTCAACAGTTACTCAGTGGTTGACGCGAGTCCGTGAGCTACGTGATACTCTCTTCTTAAAAGGTGAGCAGTAAGTATAAAAGGATGAATTCAAATCAACAACCTAAAGATAGCTCTTCGCTGCATCGGTTTGCCCTCTGAAAGAAGGACTGCCATTATTATAGAGCAGCACTTTAAGCTGTGCTTTAAAAAGAAAATACTGTAGATGTATACCACCTCTGTGAAAGGTGGGCCATCTTGTAATTGGTTGTGTCTATGTGCCCATTTGTCTCTTAGGAAAATAGCTCATGAACCAGTGGATGCATTTTAATGAACCTCTCAAAGCAGTGTTTGGATGCACGTCTACAACTGATTAACTTTAGAAGTCAATCTGATTCAAGATAGCCACTGGCCTGATTGATTACTCTAAATCCATCAGTTGTAAAATATTGTGCAAGAATTTTGAGCGGTAGTAGCTGAAAGTTATCTCCAACAAACACACTAAGTGTTACCTGATTGTGCAAGGTTTTTGAGTGAAACGATGGCGGGTGAGATGCATTCTTTTAAGGAGTTTCATTTATGATTGTTCTGTGTTTTTCATACTGTAGTTGTATTTTTGTATTATCTTGTGGCTGCAGCTAGCCTGGCCCTCGCCCTCCTGCACAGCTCCGCTCAATTCTCATTTCCCTTCACTGCACAGTCTGGGACTTCTCTCATCCACAAGGATTTCTCCGGTAGATTTTTGTTCGGACCAATCAGAGAACAGAAGGGGCGGAGTTTTTGGCCCCTAACCTACGCCCCCACCTGTCCCAGCGCAGCCAGCTCGCAGCCGCATGTTCTCATTCAAAGCGATGCAGGACTGTTTTATATGTGACACAAATTTATTAATTTCCCCTTCTTAATCCCTTATCTGGAGTTTTCTTTTGTTTTTTTCCCAAAAGTCAAGTGTTCGCTCCCTCCTCCCTCCTCCTCCTCCTCCTCTCCCTCCGCTGAACAAGGAAACGTCTCAGGTTGTCACGAGAGATTTAAACTCGGGTTTTAAGTTGCTGCCCGAGTCCCATCAGATTTCCTGGTCTTCTGGTGTGTTGGACCAGCGCTCCATGGTTTTATTTTATTTTATTAGGACGTTTTATTATCATATAAACACAGAATATACAACGGAGCGAGAGAAAATTCAGCAGGAGGTGGAGCTGAAGTCAAGTTTAGCAGACCACAGGGGAGCAGCCATCAGCAGAGCCCACGCCTCCAGCAAGAATTGTTTGTCAATGGACAGGTCCCAGACCCTTGTCTGAAGCGAAGTGAAGGACAGGGTCTGGTTTCAACCAGGCTAGGCTGCAGCAACAATCACTGACAAAAGTGTCCAGATCTGTTTCAGAGGGCCTGCAATGGTTTCTAAAAGACAGATTATTGTTTATTTTTTATTTTTTACAATACTCATCTACAGGAGAGTGGTGGCACAGAGAAGGGGGGTGTTGGGGCAGAGGTTAGAAAGGTGGGCCTGTTATCGGAAGGCCAACCGTTCAACTCCCCATACTGAGAGCATCAAAATGTGGGTGGGAAAGGTGAAACACCCACACCTGTCTCCACTCTGGGCCCTTGAGCAAGACCCCAAATCCCCACCATCTGCTCCCCAGTCACCAACTCTCTGCTCCACACAGAGGGCTGTGGTAGTTTAGTGGTCTGTGGTTGCGTCGGGAAGGCATCTGGTGTAAAAACAATTGCCAAGTCTACTTTATGGCTCGCTGTGGCAACCCCTGAAGGGAGTAGCCAAAAAATAAATAAATAAATAAATAAACCTCATCTACAAGACGGATTTTTGCTATTTTCTCAATTACTTGACTATAGGTCCACCAAACTACCAGATCTTTTTAAAATAAATATTATTATAAACACAATTTTTCCCAAACTATTTACTAAGGTGTTTTTGTTCCACTTTGGATGCTGTTTCAGGTTTTGTCTGAACATTGGATAGATAATTAATCACATTTTATCAAAGCTTTTGAATTAATCATGTAGTCAAAACCTGACGTATGTTTCTGTACCAATATTTGTACTCACAGATTTCACACTTTAGCCCAAACTCCTTTGGAATTTTGTTCAAGCGAACCAAAGGCGTATATCCAATGTGGCCAAGGATGTTGGGGAGGATTGTTGGTGGTTTAATGCTGCAGTGAAGAAAAGATAAAATCACAACAAACATCATTGTATGAAGACATCACCACATGGTCACAATTATCTGAGGTCTTTTCATCTTCAGGTCTTTTAGCATATGCTTCAGAGAAAGAAGCAGAAATCTACAAACATTGATAAATGCTCATTAGCAGCTTTTTACAAGTTTAATTTTCACTATAAAATTCTGGCAAAAACAACTGCTGGTAAACTACGGTAAGTATGAAGTTTTACGGTAAATAAAATACCATAAAATGTTCTACAGTTGCACTTGTTGGTTTGCTGAAAGACCATTAATGTTCCAGTTGACTACAGTGAGACTATGGTTGTTGTTTAGCCTTGATGCCTGGTGCCCTCAACAAGTTTTATGCACGCTTTGAAGACTCAAACAGACCACCCAGCCCCAGACACCTCATCAGCAGAAGAAGAGCTTCTCAGTGTGACCCCAGCCGAAGTGAGGAGTACTTTCAGGAGGATTAATACTCACAAAACAACCGGCCCAGACAACATCCCCGGGAAAGTGCTGAAAGAACGTGCCGATCAGCTCTGCAACATGCTGGCTAACATATTTAACTCCTTCCTTACCCTGACAACAGTTCCTATGTGCCTGAAGACCGCCACCATCATCCCAGTCCCAAAGGGCTCTACAGTGACTGGTCTGAATGACTACCGGCCAGTGGCTCTCACCCCAATAGTCACTAAATGCGTCAAAAAACTGGTCATGACCCACATCAAAACAACCATAAATATCAACGAAGACTCTCACCAGTACGTATACAACAAGAACCGATCAACAGAGGACACCTTCTCCTCTGTGGTTCCCACTGCTCTCACCCACCTGGAGCAGGACTCATACATCCGTATGCTTGTTGTGGACTTCACGTCTGCCTTCAACACCTTGATCCCCCAGACCCTGATGGACAAACTACTGTACTCACACTAGGACTAAGCCCCCCCCCCATTTGTAACTGGGTCCTGGACTTCTTAAACAGACTGCAGTCAGTGAGGATACACAACTTCTCCTCCTCCATAACCCTAAGCACTGGCTCTCCTCAGGGCTATGCGCTGAGCCCTCTCCTGTTCACTCTGCTCACATATGATTGTGCACCTACCCCTCAAGGCTGTTACATTATAAAGTTTGCAGACAACACAGTGGTGGTGGGATGCATCACAAACAATGATGAGTCCAGCTACAGGCAGGAGGTGGAACACCTGGAGAGCTGCTGCAGGAAGAACAACCTTTACATCAATGAGAAGAAGACGAAGGAGATGGTTGTGGACTTCAGAAGGAACAAACACACCTACACCCCACCCCCCACCCCCGAACATAGGAGAATCTGAGGTGGAAGTGGTCTCCAGCTACAAGTATTTGGGTGTACACAATAACCTCAGCTGGGGCAACAACACCACCAGCCTGATCAAGAAAGGTCATCAGAGACTCTACTTCCTCAGACGGCTGAGACGAGCTGGTCTGAGAAGTTCAGTCCTCACCTCCTTCTACAGGTGTGCAGTGGAGAGCATCCTGTGCTCCAGCATCAACGTGTGGCATGGAGGCTGCACAGCTGCAGAAAGAAAAGCTCTGCAGAGAGTGGTGAAGGCTGCACAGAAGTCTGTTGGAGTCAGTCTCCCCACCATCACAGACATCTACACCTCCAGATGCAGGAAGAGAGCCACCTGCATCATGAAGGACCCCACTCACCCAGCACACACACTTTTTGCCCCGCTCCCCTCAAGCAGGAGGTTGAGGAGCATTAAGTGTTGAACCACTAGACTGAAGAACAGCTTCTACCCGGAGGCTGTTAGACTCATGAATATCTAACCAGAAGAATCACTGTGAAGAATCACATCATATTGCTGCTGATCTGTTTCATGTTGCTGCTGATCTGTTTCATGTTGTTGCTGATCTGTTTCATGTTGCTGTGTTCATTCGTGCTCATCTGCTCACACAGACTCATGTTCGTGCTGCTGTTCGGCATATTGTGTTTTATGCTACTTAGTGTGTTTTTAGTTAACGTTTTTCTTAGTTCATATCTTAGAGCTTTTTATTGTTTTTCCTTTACATTTTAATATTTTTGTTTAATTTAACTGGCACCCTGTGTACACAATTTCATTCCACCACATGTACCACATGGTATGAATGGCAAATAAAGAACCTTGAATCCTTGAAGCAGATATGAGGCAATCATTCAGCTTCACTTGGTGGCAGTAATGAACACAAATTCAGTCTAGTTCCCTTATCAGTCAGTCCACTCAGTGCAACATATTGACTATGGGAATTGCACCCCCGCGCGGTTACCTGAAGTAATACATTCACGCCTTTACGGCAGGTGGGCATCAGCGTCACCACAGAGGCCCCGCCCTTTTGGTACAAGACCGGCTGACGCCCAGCCCACTTTCTCTTTTTGCCCTTCACCTCGCTTAAAAACCTGAACTTCGTGGGACTTCTCTGTAGCTACATTGCTCTATCTGAGGTGAGCTCGCTCCCTACTCTAAGCGCACAGAGAAAATTCCTGCATGTTACTAGGCTAGCGAAAGCTAGTCCAGCGTTTTTCATTTAACTTCAAAGCTTTTTCTTCTCTCTTCGCAGCTGCTTCGCTCGACGGCGCTAACTGCGTCACACCGTTACCCTGTTAACGAGTAGCAAGCTAGACAACGAAAGCGATGCGACTAAGGAAACGTCTTCGGACGTTAGTTCTGCTAACAAGCTCGACTCTTCTCAGCCATGGCTCCTGAGAAGGGAAAGCAAAAACCTTAAAACTCTAAGAAAACCAGCAGGTCAGCGAGCCCCGGCTCTCGAACCTGCTCCAGCGGATGTGGCTACCCCCCTTTTTTTCAGCAGCGGACACCCACGAGGCCTGTCCGGTCTGCTCAGGGACGCTACAAGCTAAGACACCCGACGCTTTTCTCGCGGATGGCTCCGGAGAAAGGCAAGTGGAAATCGAGTAACCCCGCTGCTAACTGGCTAGCTCCTACGGTTAGCCCGGCTAACCGAGAGCTCCCATGACAGCGTGGGACAGATGTCGGGCTTGTGCACCGCTGCTAACAATTAGTGCTGCTAACAGGGTTAGTGCTACTAACACGATTAGCACGGCTACGAGCGGACAACGAAGGACTCCATTGTGTGGTATGTGAAAAAACTTGGTCTAGCTTGCTAACTAGCCTTTTCATGTTTTGTCTGTTTTGCTATCCTGTGTAGCCGAATCGACGATAGAGTGCATTACATAGCTACTAACTAAGTTTGTTTACCGATTGCTACGCTGCTCGATGGCCCGTTTAGCACCGCTAGCGGGCTCACGAGTACCTCCACGTTTAGCTCCTGCTAACAAGGAGGCTCTCCGACCAGCACAGTCCAGGAGGAGGAATTTCTGCTTACCTGTTCAGCTACGCTGACTGGTAGTTTTTCCTATGCCCACGAAGAGAACTTTGTGACGCTGAGAGCTTATCCACCTACGAGGCTAAGGATGACTCTCAGACGTTAACCATGTCAGGGCCCGAGGGACCCTGAGGGAGTGGACAAGGACGAGCAGAGGAAAGCTCCTCTAAGGAGAAGAAAAGCCAACTACTTCCCCCGACGTAGCCTCCAGCGACGGAGCAAGGCGTCGAGGAGAGAGAGGACTTTTCACAACGAGCTGCAACGGTGCTTGTCGAAGCAGACGGACCCACCCCGGATCCGCCTGACTTGTGCCGTAGGACGGCCGAGTCTCTCAGGTGCCATGACCTGAACCCCCAACGGGACATCAAGAGTCAATCTAGCGGGTAACTATTCCTCCCGAGGCAACAACCTCGTTGGGGCATGACACGCCGGTGCCCCCAGGGCCTTTTAACCGGGGCCATGCGGTCAGGGTCGGCACCCAGGGCGGTCACCGCTTCCACCCCCCATCTCCCAGTCACGGACTGGGAGGGCAGGGAGCTGACGGGTCTGTCTCACATCCAGAATTCGACCACCAAGGCCTACCCAGCAAACCACCGCTGGATGAGGTCCACAGGACGGCAGACTTTACTACCCGCCCTTCGGGCGCATCGGACAGTCACTCTGGGAAAGAGCAGAACTGAACCGGTTGTCACGCTGTGACACTGGTCACCAACATCCTCACTGATGAGGGCTTTTCCACCCATGGGAGAGGAAAGCCACACATACTCAAACCTCCCCGGGGTCCAAGAGACCATGGTGGAAGGGAAAAAAATGTTCGTTAAAACACAAAGCATGTTCCCCTGTTTGTGCGATAAAAACAAAATGTTGTTTTGGAGCACTATTAAAACCACATAGTGTTTTAGCGTCTCTGTGCAGAAGCCACGGGTCAACGCAGTACTTCTCCTGCAGTGCGGAGAGAAAGCAGAGACCTGCATGACCTGAACTGTCCCTGCACCATTACAGGCTTTTTCACTCACAGAGGCTGAGAAAACGCCGAACTTTTACCACGAGTACCTGTGTTAGAGGAGCACAGTTTAACTGGTTCAGAACGTTTAAACACACAAGAACACTCAAACGCTTGTGTAATAAGGAGAAATTGCCATCCACACACGACAATAGTCTCAGACTACTGAAGCTGTTCTGTGCCACCACCACTCAGCATAAAAAATAAAAAATAAACATTTCTTAATGCAACCACTGTTAATATGGAGCGCGGGGAGCCATCTCACACAGGCGGCCACCCCCCCCAATAAAACTCTATCCATCAAAGGACCCAGTACACATGCAAACCAAGCAAGCATGTGGGTCACGTCCACTGTCACCCTGGGTCTCTGGCTGCAGTTCTATAAGCGACCACCTCCCTTCATGGGGTGCTGTCGTCCTCTATCAGCCCAGCTCATGTTCGGAGAGACAAGATCTCGACTATGATGCAGAAAGGAGTGATCAGAGTGGTCCCTGCTCACGATGTTAAAAGAAGGCCATTACAGCGAACATTTCCTGGTCCCAAAACGGAAACAGGGCTTGAGGCCCCATCTTGGGCCTCCGAGGCCTGAAAAGAAGAATAAAAGCGTAACATTAAGGATGTTGACACTCAGACAAGTCATCTGCTCGGTTCAACTGAGAGATAACTCTGCACGGTGGATCTGAAAGACGCTTTCCTCCACGTGAGCATCCTGCCCTGCCATAGATAATGTCTCTGCTCTGCCTTCAGGGGCACCGCTTCTGAGTTTTGGCAGCGTCCTTTGGCCTGAAAACCGCCTCCTGGGCAGTCACGAAATGCCTGGACACCACCCTGACCCCGCTGGGGGGTCGAGGGGTCAGAGTTCAAATTTTTTTGGACGATCTGCTCATCCCTGGACACAGCAGAGTCCAGGCACAGCCGCACCCAGAGAGGGTGATGTCTCACCCGGAAGCTCCAGGTTCCTTTACCAAACCTGGCAGAAAGCAACCTGACCCCATCCCAGATTACCGTATTTCTGGGTGTACAGGTCAACACCATTTTGTACAGAGCACAACTTTCAGAGGCACAGATCTCATCCATACGCCTCTTCCTGGCACACTTTCAGCTGGGCCAGAGAGTGTCCATCAAGCTCTACCGGAGTTTCCTGGGTTTGCTGGCAGCAGCCATTCCCTGCGTGCCACAGGCATTACTAAAAATGCGTGCTCTGCAGATATGACTAAACAAACAAATGTGTCATGCACCCCTCAGGCGGGCAGGGAAGATACTGATCAGCCCAGAGTACCTGACAGTCCCGGAACCCTGGAGGGGTCCTTCAGTGTTCACCACAGGAGTCCCACTGGGACGACTACTGTTTCGTGTGGTAATCACAACAGATGCCTCAAAGGGAGGATGAGGAGCAGTTTGCAGAAACCAGAACGCCCAAGGGTTCTGGAAACAACAAGAAGCAAGACTCCACATCAACTTCCTGGAATTGAAGGCTGTTTATCTCTCAGTGAAGCACTTTTACAAAAAGAGGCTGATTACAAGACATGTCCTGGTAAAATCAGACAGCAGGACAACAGTGTCCCACATCAACAGAGAAGGGTGACAAGGTCCCGACCCCTCCTCAGCCTGACATACAAGCTGCTCACGTGGTGCGGCCCCAGAATACTATCACTGAGAGCGACACACATCCCGGGCGAGCTAAACCATGGGGCAGACGCCCTCTCAAGAGGGCCACTGCTAGCCTCAGAGTGGAGACTGAATCCACGTATCATGGACCAGATCTGATAACAATTAGGGATGCACCGATCCACATTTCTCACTTCCGATCCGATACCGATACTTGTTAACTCAGTATCGACCGATACCGATACTTTCCCGATCCGATACTGTTCAGGTATTTGACTCTGTATAATGAAACTTTTGCACCCAAACTATTCATTTTAACATTGTGTGAGATAAACCCAATGAAGACACTCTTAAGCCTTACAATAGGGAACCCCCTTATTGTAAGGCTTAAGAGTGTCTTCATTGGGTTTATCTCACACAATGTTAAAAAGGGCAGTCACAGATTGTGATTGAACACAAGTGCTCTTTGAAGCTGGATCGGAAAAGTATCGGCAGGTTTGATCCGATACCCGATACTTAAATAATGCTGGTATCGGATACCGATACCGATACTGGATCGGATCTGCCCCATCCCTATACGGGTGGGCATCCGTAGATCTGTTCGCCTACAAAACCAGCACGCATTGCGACCTGTATTTTTCACAGAAAGAAACAGACGCTCCGCTGGGAACAGACGCTCTGGCCCACAGCTGACCAGCAGGGGTGCTATATTACGTGTTTCCACCTGTACCTCTGATTCAGGTGACGCTGGAACGAGTACACAGGGGAGCTCTTTCCCTGATATTAAAGGTTCAGTCTGCAGTTTCTGTAGAACATCAGCACTTAGAAAAAATTTCAACAAGCAAAGCATTCTGATCCCTCCCCCTCAGAGCCATATATGGCTCTGCCCCCTTGTGGTCTGTTAAAATTCAAATTCAAGCTCTGTTTTTATTGGCTGATTCAAATTCAAGCTCGGTTTTTATTGGCTGGTTACAAACTTTGTTTTTATTGGCTGGAAAATGGCGGGTCACTTTTTCTTTTTAGAAATGCTTATTTACCACCTGGAGAAGCAAGGGGACAATATTTTTTTTAAGTTTTTTTCAGAGATTACCTCTCTAACATCAATCTAGTGACAGAGTGAAGAAATATGTTAAAAACATATTGTTAGAAAAGTTACATATAGCAGCTTTAATAGCCCCCAGGTGGCCACAGAATCCGTAGTTCCTAGAAATGACCTCATTGTTGTCAGGGACACCATGACAACTGCCCCCCATAGGGACCTGCTGACTCAGGCCCACGGGCAGCTTCTCCATCCACATCCGGAGCTGTGGCAATTCACGGCTTGGCCACTGAAAGGAACAGGCTGATGGCCTTGGGCCTCCCCAGTAATGTTATTAACACAATACAAGGGGCGAGAGCTGGGTGAACTCAGACTCTCTACGCTCGTAAATGGCGTGTCTTTGAGGCCTGGTGTCTAGAGAGGAATATTGTTTCATATTCCTGCAACCTAGTCCAGCTTCTTACCCTTTTACAGGACCTGCTGGAAGAAGGCCGCTCATTTTCCACCATTAAGGTGTTTTTGTCAGCCATCTCGGCGTGCCACGAAGGCTGGGGGGAAAAACATCCGGTGCCTACCCTCTCACGATATGTTTCATGAAGGGCGTACTGAGGAAAAGGCTTCCCAGTAGGACTCTGGCCCCAGTCTGGGACCTTTATGCCCCTTTTCCACTTGCCGGTTCGGGTCGGTTATTGCGCAATATATGCGTGCCAGAAGCGAGCTGGATGCATTTTCCACCTCACATATGAGCCGCTCCGCACCGTGATTCTGGACTGATTTCAGAGCAGGGTTTAGGCGAGCTGAAGCGCGCCATCCTTCACGTCATAAACAGGGACGTAGCCAGAAATTTATGAGGGGCGGTTTGTTTAAAAGAAATCTGGACCATGGAACATAAACACTTCTCAGTAGCTCACTGGAAACGTGTTGGGGCTTTTTGCTGCTCCAAACCTTATCCAGACCAAGTGGGTTCGATTCCCACTTAGTATAACTTATTTTTTTGTTTTTAATTTAGATTATTTATTCATTCCAGATTAAAAGAACACAAGAAAACTATTTACAAAACAACAAGAAATAAAACAATACATGACATGAAAGGAAGCAGAAGAAGAAAATAATCTTATTATATCTGTCCCTTCTCAAACAAATGTTTTTTTTTTTCAAACACTTGATTCAAACAACTACGTTTGTCTTTTATTGGGCAAAGGTGCATTGTGGGTCTTTTCAGAACAACAACAGATCCTCCATCTGAGCTTGTCCTCGCCCGCACCAAACTGAAGCGTGGCTGATCGTCAGTGGTGGGTAACGCTAATCCAAAAATGAGTTCCGCTATTTCTAAAGCACTAATTAATTTATTTAGGTCCGCAATTTCAAAAGCACTAATGTCTTATGAAAATTAGGGGAAGCTAATTCTAATCCGCTAATTAAATTCAACAATTGGTAGCAGCAAGTTATGCAATATTTGCACTACACTGCCAACTAGCGGTGCATGAACTGTTATACAGTAAGTTGTTTGAGTTTCAGAGTATTTAGTTTGGTTCTCTTCAACAGGTTTGACAAGGACAAAATGTACCCATTCCAAAGTCTGTTAGCTAAACTGCTGACATATTTGGCTGTTTTTTTTTCTTCTTTTGTTACTTTTAGTACCACTAGATCGCATGTGTCAAACTCAAGGCCCGTGGGCCAAATCCGGCCTACCATAACCGTTTCTGTGGCTCTCTACACCCTAGAACTTCAAGATAACAGTTGTAAGCATGTTGCTCTCAGGTGGTGGGTCCCCATCCCTACACTCCCTGGTCTCTCTGTTAATTGTCTTGCTTATCTCCTCCATTTTGTTGTCCAGGTGTTTGTGATTGTCATGCTGTGTGTTCATGTACCTGTATATAAAGTCAGGGATTTTTTAATTGATAAAGCTCTGTATATGTTGTATAACACAATCATTGTTCCACATTTAATCTATTGTATTGAGGTTTGGGGAAAAGCGTGCAAAACAATTACAAAGCCTGTTTTTATTTTACAAAAGAGAGCTGTAAGAGTAATCACCAGAAAACATTTCAGTCACCCATCAAACACCTTGTTTCTTCAGCTAAATTTATTGAAATTCCAGGAATTGGTAGAATATAGTATTTTATCAGTTATGTATAGGGCTCATAATAACACATTACCTTTAAATATCCAAAGAAATTTTATAAAAAGACAAAGTTATTACAATCTCAAAGGGACAGATATTCATCAAACCACAATTCAGAACCAGCTTAAAGGGACGGTCTACCTCAATTCAGGGAGTTCGATTGTGGAATGCTCTGGAGAGTGATGTTAAAAATGCAAAATCAATGTATACATTTAAGAAAAAGGTCAAAAAGGACTTGCTCAAAAACTATATATGATGTAGCTTAGTGTGTTTGTGTATGATGTAGCTTAGTGTGTTTGTGTCAGAGTCAGAGTCAGAGAGTCTTTATTGTCATTTGCGCCGCATGTGGTACATGTGATGAAAACGAGATTATGTACACGGGGTCCCAGTTACATCCAGCAACAAATGCAAGAGAAAAACAGTAATAACATCTAGAATTAACTAAGAGAAACATCAACTAGTAATACACTAAGCCCTAATGTAGTGGAAAAACATCATTATAAACAGCAGCACGAACATGAGTCTGTATGAGCAGATGGTCACAGATGAACACAGCAACAAGAAAACAGATCAGCATCAGCATGATGTGATATTTTGCAGTGTTTATTCTTATTATTTATTTATTCATGAGTCTAACAGCCTCAGGGTAGAAGCTGTTCCTCAGTCTAGTGGTTCTACATTTGATGCTCCTCAACCTCCGTCCTGAGGGGAGTGGGGCAAAGAGTGAGTGTATTACAGTTAGAAAATTAAGTAGAGTTATTCATTTTGTGATGTAGTTTGTGTATTGCAGTTAGAAAAATTAAGTAGAGTTATTCATTTTGTGATGTAGTTTGAAGGTTATCATTGGTTGAACAAACTGTGAAATAAGGGGCAGATATAATAAGATTTCATCTTCTTTCTGCTCCTTTCATTTTATCCTACTTGTATTCTTGTATCTGATGAAACTGTTTTGTATTGTTCTTTTAAAATGAATGAATAAACATCAAATCAACGGCCCAGTCAGAGTCCAGAACCTGAACCTGAAGGTGGGACCTTCAGAGAGCTGAGCAGAAACCTCAAAGAACTGAAGCAACAATGGAAAGAAGAGTGGGTCAGAACTCCTCCAGAACCAGGAGAGAGACTGATGAAGTCCTGCAGAGAACCACAGAGGGTTCTGCTGCTGAAGGAGGTTCTGTTGGGTCAGAGGCACAAGCTGAGGTTAAATTTTAATGATTTTAGAACTTGTTAAAGATCATCCATCCAGCCATCCAGCTAACTGTCTATTCATCCATCCATTCAGCTAACTGTCTATTCATCCATCCATCCATCCATCCAGCTAACTGTCTATTCATCCATCCATTCAGCTAACTGTCTATTCATCCATCCATTCAGCTAACTGTCTATTCATCCATCCATTAAGATAACTGTCTATTCATCCAGCCATTCAGCTAACTGTCTATTCATCCATCCATTCAGCTGTCTATTCATCCATCCATCCATCCAGCCAGCCATCCAGCTAACTGTCTATCCATCCATCCATTCAGCTAACTGTCTATTCATCCATCCATTCAGCCATCCAGCTAACTGTCTATCCATCCATCCATTCAGCTAACTGTCTATTCATCCATCCATTCAGCTAACTGTCTATTCATCCATCTATCCAGCCATTCAGCTGTCTATTCATCCATCATTCAGCTAACTGTCTATTCATCCATCCATCCATTCAGCTAACTGTCTATCCATCCATCCATTCAGCTAAAAGTCTATTCATCCTTGTATCTGATGAAACTGTTTTGTATTGTTCTTTTAAAATGAATGAATAAACATCAAATCAAATCAAAAATAAGTCTGTATCTCTGTGTTTATCGTTGTCCTGGCATTGTCTCCTGTTTTTTCATTCATTCAACCTTTATTTATACAGGCTAGCCTCGTTGAGTCACGGGGACTCATTTACAAGAGGGACCTGTCTCACTCACACCAAACAACCATCCACTCTCACACTCACACCTAGGGTCAATTTAGAGTCACCAATCAGCCTAACAAGCATGTTTTTTGGTCTGTGGGAGGAAACCGGAGTACCCGGAGGAAACCCACGCATGCACGGGGAGAACATGCAAACTCCACCCAGAAAGGCCCCGGACCGGGATTTGAACCGGCAACCTTCTCGCTGAGAGGCAGCAGCTCTACCAGTTGTGCCACCGTGCTGCCCTGTTGCCTCTGTCTCCTGAGTTCCTTGTGATTCCCTGAGTAGCTAAGTTTGCTGCCCTGTCAGCTATTTTATGTTCTTAATTTCTGTGGCCGTCGCGGACGCCATTTTGAAGAGTGCTAATGGTGAACTACTTTTTTAAAGGAGACCACATACAGTATAGGTCTTTAAAATTTTTATGTTATGTCTGTGTGCTATCTTGACAATATTAATTCATTTTAATACACAAAATAATTCTTAGATAATCAATTATACCCTTTTTAATTCTGCCATTTTTAACTTTCGTTTTGAACGACCGGTTTCTGATACAAGTTCTGAAGTCCACGCCCTTCAACGATCTGTTTACGCCCTCTGTAACAGCCAGTATCTGTAATGTGTTGTTGTTTTAAAATTAGCTCTTTTTTTATTACTCATTTGACTTACTGTTAGTGCTAGCTTAAGATAACTTACCGAAACCCGTCTGAGCGCGCCGCAATTTGCTGCTCCTTTTAGCATGAGACCACCCGAATCCGAAGCTAATGTTAGCTTGTTCCTCTTCCGGTGTTCGCCAGCTCCGCTCGTTGCACGCGGAGATTTTGGGAGTTATCGCTGTTCCAGTCAAGACAACACAAAGTTCACCAAGTGTCTCCCGTAAATTAATCCGTAAGGAGAAGGTCCTCGCTGCTGCGAGGCTGCTGCGAGGCTGCAGCGAGGCTGTACAGTTGAAGCTCCGCTCCATCGCGCCAGAAGCAGTGTCCCGTTGCCGCCGGTCCCTACGCCGGGGGTCCGCTCGTTTAATTTTTCCCGGCTGCGCGTTGGGAGCGATCGCAAATACACTAAAAATTGAACTAAAACATAAAAATAACAATTATACTTTATTTATAAAGCCATTTAAAAAAAACACAGCTGCAACAAAGTGCTGTACACATGAAATTAAGAACATATAAACAAAAGATGAGATGAAATCATGAAAAACAACAGTCATGTGTTTAATACAGAAGTGGGTTGAGCCTAACCAGGGGTTGCTAGGTGAGGGGCTGGACTCAGGTTTGAGGTGGTTGGCTGCGGTTTGTGACGTCACAAACCGCAGGAAGTGGGAAACGAAGTGTATTTATCAAAGATAAATAAATCTACTTAGAGTAAATAAACCACTGGGTGCATTTTTTTGGCCTTAGGACTGTTTTTTTATGAAGTAAATACCCAAAGTTGAGTAAAAAAACATTAAAAAGTGAATTTTGAATATGTGGTCCCCTTTAAATCCAGCAGATTTGACCATTTCGTGAAACTCTCAAGCTCAGAAAAACTTGTGCTATAACGTCAGCTATGAAATATATTTTTTCTCAGCAAAGAAATAATTGTTTTACCGTGTTTTGTTGTAAAATCCTGGCTTCTTTGGCCGTCGCGGACGCCATTTTGAAGAGTGCTAATGTGGCGAACTTTTTTTTAAAAATCCAGACGCGTCGCGTAGGCCGCTGAGAAACATCCACAAGTTCACCCTCCATGTTAAAAAGTCTTCGTCTGACTCTTCGAAAACAAGCAATAAGGCTGCAGAGTAACACACTGGCTGCTAACTGCTATAGAGAGAGCACACACCAAGAGACTGAGGGGGATGCTTTTCTGTCACGGACCACATCCAGTGCTGACAGGATATAGTCTGTTAGCTGTCGTCCGAGCTCGTAAATACATTATTTCGTTTTTACTGATAGATAATTAGTTATTAGCGGTACTGCATTTTTAATAAAAATAGCACAAATCCGCGTATGAATTATAAAAGTTAGTTAATCCGCTGTAAAGCTAACAGATTATTTAGCTACGCTATAAGCGGATTAGCGCATTAGCGCTCTCCAGCGGTCGCAGGGCCCACCACTGCTGATCGTATTGTTGGAGCTCAAACATAATATATATCATGGCAAAATAATATAGTTAAGGGAACACTACCTCCACCACGTGTGAGAGAGTAGGATCCTACACCCCGCCCACCGAAGGGCTACAGAAGTGAATGGAGACAGAGCTACACGTGAGCCGATCCGAATTGAACCAGACCGGACCAGACTGATCCGCTCTGTGCCGAGCGAGTGAAAAAGGGGCATTAGTCAGTCCTGGATGCCTTGTGTGAGCCTCAATTTGAGCCTCTCAGCAGCATTAAGATTAGGGATGTCCCGAGCCGATCACATGATCGGAAATCGGTCCCGATCACGTGATTTCAGACTCGACTTGAATTGGGCGTTACACACCGATCAGGGATCGGATATATATGTGTACAGTATATTTATTCTAAACACAAACGGGAATATTATATTAACTGTATGTTGTGTTACAGAGTCAAATTGTCTCGGAACAAAACATGCACAATATTTTTGCAGCAGTGCCTGCCGTAAAGCAGTGACTGTCGTAAAAAAGAAGCGGAACGCGGCATTAACTTGAAGTGGAGGCAGCGATGTCTGTCGTGTGGAGATATTTTAAAGTGGATGACAAAGATATTGCGTTTGCAAACTGTGAGATATGTAAAGTTCGTATTTCAAGAGGAGGTAAGGAAAAGGCTGCATTTAACACAACAAACCTGATTAGGCACATCAGAAATACAATTAATACAATAATTAATACAAACATCACACAGTCAATACTCCCTGCGCTCTAACGATTTAGTCCTCCTGTCAGTTCCTCCTGTCAGAACTGAACTAGGAAAAAGAGCGTTCAGCTTCGCCGTCCCCTCAGCCTGGAACAACTTACAGAAAGATCTGAAACTATCAACATTCATCTCTCCTGGATCCTTTATGTCAACCGTAGTAGAAAATGTCATCAAGAAACTTGACCATTGCAGATGTTTCTAACCACTACTTATCCAATATACATGTCATTGTTGGTTTTTTTTGTCTGCTTGTTTTGTATATAATGTATATAGAAATCTGTCATATCCTGTTGGTTTTGAACTGTCAACATCTGTTTACTGTGATTGTAGTTTTCTTTATTTTCTTTTTGATAAGTGCAAATGCCTATTGCCAATGTGACGTGTGCTGCTGACCACTTGACCAGGTCACCCTTGTAAAAGAGATCTCGATCTCAATGGGCTCTACCTGGTTAAATAAAGGTGATTGATTGATTGATTGAGAAACAAACACCCGACACAATACACAGAGTTTAACCAGACAACCCAGCTGAAGACGTTCAGCTCACGCTGCAAGAGACTTTATATTTATATTTATCTCATAAAGAAAAACATACACTTCCTTCTGTGAAGCCACAGGAGGAGAGTTAAGGAGTGCTGTTCAGAAAAGCATGTTACTAGCCTTATTTTATAAAACTGACACTTTAAGTTTCTTATTTGTTTACATGCCTGCTCAGTATTTTAAGTTGAGCTGCTTATTTTAAATTAGACATTTTTATTTCATACTGTTGCACTAAACTTCAATGTGAAGAATTTTATTTTAAATCTTATTACTTGATTGTTCAATCTACCTCACAGAAGTACTCTGTTAAATGTTAAGGTAAATAAAATAAAAATTAAGGGACATCTGGATCTGTTTCTTTTTTTTTTCTTCATTTTAAAAATGTATTTTAGAAGTATCGGATCGGGACTCGATATCGGCCAATACTAAAATTAAAGGACTCGGACTCGGGGTCAGAAAAACCTGATCGGGACATCCCTAATTAAGATAGACTTGTTGTCTTATAAAACTGCGTTGCTCCTGGCTCTCTGCTCAGCTAAACGTGTGGGTGACCTCCACACTTTATCTGCTCACCCAATGTGTACAAGGTTTGCCCCTGATGGGTCGAAGGTCACTCTGCATCCTAACCCCGCATACGTGCCAAAAGTACCAACTCTAAATCCCAGGAGTCTGGACTTTGAGCTCTCTGAGTTTCCTCCACACCCTGTCCTCACTGAGGAACAGAGGAGGTTGAGATCACTTTGCCCTGTCAGGGCCTTGAGTATTTACATCCATAAAACTGTCAGTTGGAGGAAAACAAACCAACTGTTTGTCTGTTTTGCCAACCCGGCTGCGGGCAGAGCCCTCTCAAAGCAGCGCCTCTCACACTGGGTGACTGAGGCCATAAAAAGGGCTTACAGCAGCAAAGGTCAACAGGTGCCCTTTGGGGTGCACACCCATTCAACTCGAGGCTTGGCAGCCTCATGGGCTCTGTTTAAGGATGTTCCAGTGGCAGACATTTGTGCTGTGGCTAACTGGAGTTCCACAAATACATTTGCAAAACATTATTGTTTGGATGTTACTGCCTGTGACGTCACTCAGGCTGTACTCTCTAACACTCAGTAGAGATCAGCCAAAATGCCTAAAGTCTAAAGGCGGAAGTTCTCGCAAGCATGCATTTTTACTGAGCATTTCAAGGGCGTGAATGAATTACGTTCCCATAGTCAATATGTTGCACTGAGTGGACTGACTGATAAGGGAACTGAAAGTTATGCACCATAACTCATGTTCCCTGAAGGAAGGGAACGAGGTGCAACATATGTTTGCCCTTTCAATGCCCAAGCTCGGTGAAGTGCACTTGGAGAAAGTAGGCTGGGCGTCAGCCGGTCTTATATCAAGAGGGCGGGGCCTCTGTGGTGACGCTGATGCCCACCTGCCGTAAAGGCGTGAATGTATTACTTCAGGTAACCGCGCGGGGGTGCAATTCCCATATTCAATATGTTGCACCTCGTTCCCTTCCTTCAGGGAACATGAGTTATGGTGCATAACTTTCAGTTTCTTGATTGTCCCCTCAGTGCGGACCAAATTTTGTAAAAGGGCCTTCTCTTGCTCAGCTCCTGTATCCTGTTGTTGACTTTGACCTCCCTAAGGGATTTTAAACAACTGTTGAGCTCAATGTAAAAATCAATGCAGATATGTTCCTGTTTTAGGATTTTTGCGTTATTGCTATGTATATGTTTATAATTTTATAATGTAGCATGTTTTTTTAATTTTGTTTTACATCACTTCTTTTATTTGCTTTTTATTTTATATGCTTTTATATGAATGTTTATTGTGCATTATCTCTCTTGTAAATGAGTCCTCATGACTCAATGAAACCAACCTGTATAAATAAAGGTTGAGTTAATGATCAATGTATCACTTAGCAGTAGCACATTTTACTGCAAGTTTTCTTTGCTTTAATCAGTAACCTCTAACATGATCTAATTACAGTGATTTCATCACTCAGCAGTATGGATCTTACCGTGGTGGGTGGCTGTGAGGTGACTCTGAAACCGGAGCTCCCGGCCTCCAGGTGCATCTGCTGGGCAGATCAGGGGGGATCCATTTAATCTCGTCTTCAGACCCCGCTTTCTTCAGATCACTTTCATCATGTTTTCCACAGTTATTGCGTGACTCGTCTTCAGCATTGAGTTGATTGTCTTCGCCGCGTGTGTTTGATTCCAGACGGCCAGTAAACATTTCAACAACTTCATCCAGTTTGTCTTCACGAGTGCAAGTCTGACCATCTTTCAGACACGTACTACCGGACACAGAGGGCATTGCTCACCTGTGGCAACATAAGACAATCACACATCAACACAAAACAAATTAGATAGATATAGCTTTATTACAGACTCAGAGTCCAATATACATAAAAGATAACAAATATGATAAAATAAAAAAATTAAATAAAAAGTAGGCCAACAATAGAAAAAGTATCCAGCCGTTCAGGAGGCAATCATACCAATGTCTCCAAAGCACAGATGAGTATTTCACTGCACTATATTTAACGTTAGTCAACAGTAGAATAATTCTATTATTAGACTTATTTAAACGACAAATAAATTTATATGGGGGAGTGGTGGCGCAGAGGTTAGAGATGGTGGGCCTGTGATTGGAAGATTGCCGGTTCAAGCCCCAGTACCGACAACATCAAAATGTGGGTAGAAAAGGTGAAACACCCACACCTGCCTCTACCCTCATTCGCCCCACTCTGGGCCCCTGAGCAAGGCCCTTAACCCCCACCATCTGCTCCCTAACAGGTCTCTCTTGAAAATGAGTTCTCGTGGCTCAATGAGACTACCTGGATAAATAAAGGATAAATGAAAAAAATACATAAACTTTCTTAAAACAGCCATCAAAGTGCTGACGCGAGCAGATACAAACAGTTCACTGGCACTGGTCCATCTGGGCTTATTCAAAAAAAGTCAGTGTGTCATTACCGTATAAGCCACCTTCAATCTATAAAGACTGGCTTTTTAAAAATTGCACCACAAATGTGCCGTATGTAAGAATTATGAGGAGGTAAATATTAATACTGACCTCTTTATCCTTAATTAATCTACTTATTCAGATTGAATAGTAAATTCACGGATTCTGTTCTTTTTCAGTTTACCCAATATTTCTGTGATCTTTATGATGGATAAATACACAAAGCCATTAAGTGACAAAGACGTTAACTTAGTTTGATATGTCAAAGAGACACTATCATTTATTTAAAATAAATCAACTAAATTAACACCATTACACTTGATTGACATGATTTCACTTTCTTTCAAATTAATACGTCAGCAAACTTAAATTTAACACAACAGACATAAATATTGGATGTTAACATATTTAGTCTGTGGGCATTTCAGCTTAAAATAGTTTCCAGCTTAGATAGAGAGGGAAAGATTTAGGAGGAGAAATTTATGGAGGAAGAAAAGTTAAGAGTCAGGGAGTTATCTTGATGTGTTTTAACCAGAAACATGGCAGTTCTCCGGCCGATTAAAGCTACACGTTGGTACCCTTGGCAAAGCATTTGACGACTTGTTACCTCGTGAAGATGGTCAGTCTCCCTCGGTCCAGTTTGGTCAGTTCGTTTACCATTCTCAGCGTCTCCAGACGTGCGCCTTGACTCGAACCGAAAGTAACGGCAGCTCCTGGTGGTGTTTCCAAGATAAGACGTTCCTTAAAGGAATGTCAATAAAAGAGAGCTTTTCACGGCTTGAAATAGATTTATAACAGGCATGTTATAAATCTTTTAACTGAATGACGTGTCCTTAGCGTGTGACTAGACGATCATCAGTTCTTTGGAGAAGACCATGGTTTGAGGCTTACTCCAGCAGACTTCCAGGAAAACAGGAAGTCAGAGCTCTTTTAAGGCTAACTTGACCTAGAAAGACGTAGCTCTTTCTCATTCGGTCTGTTAGGCCAGAAGCCACTGAGAGGAGGCATAAGTTAGATTAAAAATGTCAGAAAGGATAAGAAAGTTAGTTTAAGACGCCAGTTTCATGATACAGCAGATTTAGAACTTTCTTAACTCATTACCAACATTGTTGTATGAATAAACAAACGTCATCAGAGCATAACATATGGGACCTATTAATGATAATAGCTTGATTATTAAATAGGACAAAAACAAAAGTCTCTGGGTGTCTAGATTGTCCTGAGCTCAAGCTAAAATGAATGAGATAAAGTGTTCCTTTTATCTTCACATGCAAGTTCGAGAGGAGAGGAGAAATCCTCCATGTACAACATTTTGAATTAAGCAGAGTATTTGATTTATCTGACATTAAAATGTACTGATGCTCTTACAAATAAAATTATTCATTTGATAACATTTGAATTAACAAAATTAAAAGAAGTCTCTGGATGACTTAATTGCACCTTTGACACAGCAGTGAAACACAGTTTAACTCTCACAGAATAACACAGCTTAAAAGCACACATCATGAAAATGACAAAAGTTATTCTTTTGATCACATCAGCCTAAAATCAAAGATAGAAATAGTCTCTTTTGGTGACTATATTTATCAGATTACAGTTTAATGAATGATTTTGTAGTAAATGTCTTGCTTTACTGAGAGGTCAGTAAAGGTCATCACTGGACAGTTCAAAAACCTTAATTTGACCCTGGGTAGGTCCACTACATCTCCCCCCTTTTGGAAGCCATCGCCAGTCCTTGGGGATGGGGTCCAACACGAAAGGAAACCTTGAACTGTCTTTGATCTTGAAGTAATCCAGCAAGTGGAAAAGAAAAAATCAAAAATTA
>JBBPBX010025401.1:21289-38906 GCA_038048925.1 Garcialebias charrua | reverse complement strand
CTCCAGAAGTTTCAGTCTGTGGCCAAAGAGGACACGGGTCACTACAGCTGCCTGGCGTCAAACGAAGTGGGACAACCCAAAATGTGTGAGGGGAAACACATGACAGTAGGTGTGTGTGTTTCCACACGCCACCCTGCCTCAGAGCTGAGTCTTTACGATAGATTGAAGCATGTTGCCCACCACCTTTCATATAGCTCCTTTGGTCTTTTTCGTTTGGCTATTATTTATTCAAGGGTCTCCACAGTGAGTCCTCAAACTCCCTCCATGTCCTCTCTAACTGCATCCTTAGATATCCTCTTTGTCTTTTTCCTGGTAGCTGCATTTCTAACATCCTTCTACCAATATACCCACTGTCCCTCCTCTGGACATGTCCAAACCATCTCAGTCTGTCCTCCCTAACTTTATCTCCCAGTTGTTCAACATGTGCTGTACCTCTGATTATCTCATTGCTGATCTTATCCATCCTTGTCACTCCTAAGGAGAACCTCAACATCTTCATTCCTGCCTCCTGTCTTTTTTGTCCATGCCGTTGTCTTCGGACCATACAACATATGGTCTCACCACTGTTTTGCAAACCTTTCCTTTTGAAGGAGGTGAAGGAAAAGACAAGGCAGTTTAATAACGTGAAATAGATTTATTACACCTGTTTCCATCTGGTTTTCAGAAGATTTAAACGTCACCGCCATGGTGGCGGTAGTGCTGGTGGTCTGCCTGATGGTCATTGTCTGCGGCTGCGGGGGACTCCTCTTGCACCGGAACGGCCTCCTCACCCGTAAGTTTACCGGACAGCAGACAAACATTCACCCACTCCATCAATGACTGACGCTGAGTCTGTTTTCTCCCCCTCACTGTCTGCGACTCATCCGTCAGCAGGACACAGAGGAAGGTAAGAGCTCTGATTGGATTAACATTGATGTGGACTCATATCTCTCACACACGGCGGGAGGTCTGCGGGGGAGTCGGCTTCTTGTTGCGTGTCTGCGCCCGCGTGCTGAGTCAGGACTCGTGTTTATTTAGATGCAAGATGGTAGGAAAGGATTTCTTTGCCAAATATTTGAAGCTACATTTAAAAATGGATGGAGGAGAAACAATCGGAGCCACATAATTAGGGATTCGTTAGTAAGGACAACATTGGCAGCAGAAACGACTGCAGGCAATTAAACTGATTGGACTGGTAATTTCAGATGGATATTAAAAGATGAGACTTTTGGTTTAACAGAAGGCTGTTCGTGCCGTGCGTCCCACACAATTGCAGCCCCCTGCGTAGCGAACACGAGTGGGCGTGAGGAGGTTTTCGTGAAACCATAGGGACGTCAGTCCGTGTGCCTGGCCTGGTTTTATTTGATTACCGGCATGTTACGGCTGCAAGTTTGATGGCGAGTCGACGTTGAGCTTCTTCTCTGAAGCTCTTTGTCTAGGTTTGCTTATCCTGCTGATCTAACTGGAGCTGTCAGTGTCAACGTCCTATTTATAGAGCAGGCTTCTTCACAAAGGCAATCTGAAGCACTGATAGCAGGCAAAAAGAAAATTACAGAGGAGGAAGGCAGAACAGCTATGTAGTTGTTAATTTATAACCTTAGAAACATGTCATTAGTATTTTTTATGGATGCTTGTAACTTAATGTGCTGTAGGTAGCCTAGAGGGACTCCAATTATTAAACAAGTAACAATTTGAGTGAGCCTAAATATGAGCCTAGAGGATTTCCAATTATTAAACAAGTAACAATTTGAGTGAGCCTAAATGAGCCTAGAGGGATTCCAATTATTAAACAAGTATCAATTTGAGTGAGCCTAAATATGAGCCTATAGGGACTCCAATTACTAAACGAGTAACAATTTGAGTGAGCCTAAATATGAGCCTAGAGGGACTCCAAATATTAAACAAGTAACAATTTGAGTGAGCCTAAATATGAGCCTAGAGGGACTCCAATTATTAAACAAGTAACAATTTGAGTGAGCCTAAATGAGCCTAGAGGGATTCCAATTATTAAACAAGTATCAATTTGAGTGAGCCTAAATATGAGCCTAGAGGGACTCCATTTACTAAACAAGTAACAATTTGAGTGAGCCTAAATATGAGCCTAGAGGGACTACAAATATTAAACAAGTAACAATTTGAGTGAGCCTAAATATGAGCCTAGAGGGACTCCAATTATTAAACAAGTAACAATTTGAGTGAGCCTAAATATGAGCCTAGAGGGACTCCAATTATTAAACAAGTAACAATTTGAGTGAGCCTAAATATGAGCCTAGAGGGACTCCAATTACGGTATTAAACAAGTAACAATTTGAGTGAGTCTAAATATGAGCTTAGAAGGACTCCAATTATTAAACAAGAAACAATTTGAGTGAGCCTAAATATGAGCCTAGAGGGACTCCAGTTATTAAACAAGTAACAATTTGAGTGAGCCTAAATGAGCCTAGAGGGACTCCAATTATTAAACAAGTATTAATTTAAGTGAGCCTAAATATGAGCCTAGAGTGACTCTAATTATTAAACAAGTATCAATTTGAGTGAGCCTCAATATGAGCCTAGAGGGACTCCAATTATTAAACAAGTAACAATTTGAGTGAGCCTAAATATGAGCCTAGAGGGACTCCAATTATTAAACAAGTATCAATTTGAGTGAGCCTAAATATGAGCCTAGAGGGACTCCAATTATTAAACAAGTATCAATTTGAGTGAGCCTAAATATGAGCCTAGAGGGACTCCAATTATTAAACAAGTAACAATTTGAGTGAGCCTAAATATGAGCCTAGAGGGACTCCAATTATTAAACAAGTAACAATTTGAGTGAGCCTAAATATGAGCCTAGAGGGACTCCAATTATTAAACAAGTAACAATTTGAGTGAGCCTAAATATGAGCCTAGAGGGACTCCAATTATTAAACAAGTAACAATTTGAGTGAGCCTAAATATGAGCCTAGAGGGACTCCAATTATTAAACAAGTAACAATTTGAGTGAGCCTAAATATGAGCCTAGAGGGACTCCAATTATTAAACAAGTATCAATTTGAGTGAGCCTAAATATGAGCCTAGAGGGACTCCAATTATTAAACAAGTAACAATTTGAGTGAGCCTAAATATGAGCCTAGAGGGACTCCAATTATTAAACAAGTAACAATTTGAGTGAGCCTAAATATGAGCCTAGAGGGACTCCCAATTATTAAACAACAAT
The DNA here is from genome assembly GCA_038048925.1 of Garcialebias charrua. Classification (NCBI taxonomy): domain Eukaryota; kingdom Metazoa; phylum Chordata; class Actinopteri; order Cyprinodontiformes; family Rivulidae; genus Garcialebias; species Garcialebias charrua. The sequence goes on along the minus strand of JBBPBX010025401.1, from coordinate 35,728 downwards.
TTGAGTGAGCCTAAATATGAGCCTAGAGGGACTCCAATTATTAAACAAGTAACAATTTGAGTGAGCCTAAATATGAGCCTAGAGGGATTCCAATTATTAAACAAGTATCAATTTGATTGAGGTAATGTGGGAAGTTTGTAAGTAATATTTTACCCAACTCTTTACACAAATAGTTTAATTGTAACCAAGTAGTTAAGCTAAAGGTGCTGCAGAATTCAAGAAGGCACCAGATTTGAATTTTTGTAACACCGGGGTGTTGGATTCCTGCACGTGATTGGCTGCATGGTTTTATTACATTATTCATGTGGTTTTGGTTCCTGCCAGTCATTTCAAAGGGTACGACAGATTGGAGATGAATTCATCTCCCAAGCGTAAACAGTTTTTCAAATCAGTCAACCCCAGTGCACTCATCAACTGCCTGTGAACGTGACTGAGAATTTATTTCTCCAGATTCACACAAGTAACGTTGAGTTCAAGGCTGGTGAAAAGCTGGGACATCTGAATTACCAAGTTTATTGAGTTATTGGGAAAATATAAATTTCTAAATTGGTGCAGGAGCTCAGAAGCTCTATATTAAAAAGCTTACAATTAAATTGATGTTACTGGATTAAAAAAAAGTTTATTTTGTGGACTGTATGGCTAAAATGACCTAAAATGAGTCGGTTATTCTTTATGTGGAAAATGTATCTTTCTTTTCACAAGAAGAATAAACTATCCATTTTGGGATTTTTATTTCGGCTTTATAGTCCACAAAATAAACATATTCTTCTTACAGAAAAACTTCAGAAAAAATAGTTTCCTGTATTTTTTTTTTTTCTGTGGAAGAAAATACTGGAGAAAGTATTTTCCCAATAGGTTTCTTCTTCTTCAGGGAAATAACCTAACCATTCTGAGTACTGGTAGTTTTCCAAATGTACAGACTACACACAAAAAAAAAAAAAAAATCCTGGTAGTTTTCCAAGACAGAAAACCCACCCATTTTGGGATATTTCAGGTGTGGAAAAATACCAAAAAAAAGTATTTTCCCAGTAGTTTTCCACAGGGTTATAAGTAGTACCGGAAATTACTTGATACATTTCTGGTAGTTTATCCACAAGTAGGAAATATTAATTTAGTGGAATGTACAGGTGACTATTTGCAGTGGTAAAGTCTCAAAAGTCACATTCAAAGGCAGATGATCCGTTTGTATGTAGCAGGTGATTTGTGCCTGTGTATTCGACAATATGTTTGTACAGTTCACAATAAGTACATTTGAAAAAATGTATATGCATTGGCAGCTCTTATTGCGCGCATATAAATGTTGTACACTTGCGTGGCTACTTTTACGACTAATTTATCACCATACAAACCACCATGATAAAATAACAGCTCAACAGTTGTCCTTGTCTCACTAATAAACTTGTGTTTGCAGCATTATCTCCGCTGTGTGAAGACTTGCAGCAGCTTTAATGTTGTTGATGGTGGGTGAGTCGCTTCATCTAGGTAGAAATGTAGCTCCACGTTTGTGAGGTTTTAGTACAAGACAGTTTTTTACCGATCGAGCAACTCTTCCGTTGGCTACTTGTTCCTCAAGCTTGAACGCAAAGCAGCTGTTACGTCTATCAGGAACACAACATATTAAAAGGAGGACGTAATATATTAAATGGGGGCTCGTCCGGATAAAAAGTGTGTCTTGAAAACATAGAAAAGCTCAAAGTTGGTTTGAAGGTATAGTCCAGTCACAAGATAAGAGCCAAATGAGTGTAGCGACTTTTGCTTCTTTCTTCAACCACCCCCCACAACTAATAAGGTGCTAACTGTTGTACAGAACACAACTTTAAAGTTGACCGGACTATCCCTTTAAGTTTTGGGATGCGTTTACACACCGAGATCATCTCCATATCGGTATTATCCAAATACCAAAGTAACTACGGTTCCTCATTTTCTAGTTAAACATTTCTCTTCCCATATAAAAGAGACTAAAAGCTCCGAGTTTAATTTAGCCATGCTGAAAATAATAATAAAAAAAATAATCCAAGAACGTATTGCCTCTTGAATAGAGTTGGTTAGTCGGACTCGGTAGTCTCCGAAAACTGGTCATGTTTGTCCTTGAGCAATTGAGTTGATAAGCAGCAAATTTCCAGTCTTGTTCCCCTCTGGTTTGAGTTTTACCATCAGTAAGGTAAGGGTTAGAAACCAGAAACATGGAATGAAATCCTTGGTGAATAGTCACCCATACATCTTTAATACAAGTATGAACACGTTTAATCTCTTTAAGTCCACTAAAATGCTTTTATATCGGGTCGAGCTGTCAGGCTTCAAAATAAAAGCACAAAAACTCTAGCTGCATAGGAACCCTTTGAAATGACTGAAACAACCGGACTCTCCGGTACTCTTTTGACCCCAGCATGGTGTGCAGTTTGAGTCCGAGACGACTCCAGCCCTGTTAAAGCACACACCCCCACTCCTCAGGTCTTTTTGGATCTCCCAGTGTTCCGGTACAGCCCACATCAGCAGCCAAACCCTGCACAGAACTGAAGACACGTGAGTGACCCGTGAGGGTGGAAGAGTTTAAATCTCATTACCGGCACAGACGCCAGGAAATAGTACCCCCCCACCCCCGCGACTGTTTTGTTTGGATTAAACTAACAAGATAGTGTTTGTTACTGTCGAGCACAGAATCAGGGACAAACCACTCATTTGACATGTAAATTTAATTCACAGGGTGTTAAATAATAATGCTGGAATAAGAAGAAAGTCAAAATTGTATTACAGTAAACACTGAAACCTGTAATTTGACCCTTAATCCACAAATCACGAGTAAAAAACATTGCAAATAGACTCATTTTAAAACTAGTGTGGTTTGTTTTGACATGTTTTAACAGTTTGTTTAAAATTGATAAGAAAAATGCATTTTATTTACCGGTAATATTTTATCTGTCAGAGTCTAGAGTACCTGCAGCAGACGTCACAGTTCAAGGATAAACAAACAGCTGAAACAGTCGCTAAAAGTTAGTCACAGATTAACAATTTATGGAAAGACTTTGTTTTAGTCATTTTAAAAGCAAAATTTGGCAACAAAATTGTTAATTTGACAATGTTTCTTTGTCTTCGTTTAACAGAACACAGTTAATCCAAACAAGAAAATTTTAAGACATAATAAGATAAGATTGAATTTTACTGATCCATCCATCCATTTTCTTCCGCTTATCTAGAGTCTGGTAGCAGCCTAAGTAGGGAAGCCTAGACGTCTCTCAATCTCCCCAGCCACTTGGGCCATTTCCTCCGGGGGAATCCCCAGACCAGCCGAGAAATAGTTCCTCCAGCAGGTCTTCTGGGCCTCCCCCCGGTGGAACGTGCCCGGAACACCTCACCAGGGAGACGTCCAGGAGGCATCCTAACCAGATGCCCGAGCCACCTCAACTGGCTCCTCTCGATGTGGAGGAGCAGCGGCTCTACTCTGAGTCCCTCCCGGATGACTTTAGTTAAAGTTTATAGAAAGTGATACAATCGTTGCAAAGTGCCGTCGCTCAACAAACTCACCAGAACTCGCTTGTGTGTAGAAATCAACTCAAACACTTCTCTATTCAGATTTCACAAGTTCAAAACATTAAGAAATGTACAGTAAACTCTTATTTCCAAATTTCACCGACAAAAATCAATGTTCCATCTGCTCCATTCCATGTTACGATTTGCATATCGCAATGTTGTCTTTTTGAAGCCAACTCTTTGTAAGAGTTGTAATTTTGTGGAAAACTTATCAGTGATAATAGATCTCCCATTTTGTAGCTTTGTTTAATTTTAGTCAGTTTGACCAAAATGGACCATTTCACATCTTGTATATTCTTTAAATACAGTACTGTAGTCTGCATCACAACTATCTTAAGTGTTCGAACTATTTGCAACGATTTCTCTGATATTCCATAAGCCTTGACGTTGGCGTCCTTCAGTCGGACTGAACTTGTGTACCGGTACTTTTACTCAAACAAAACTAGCCTCGCTCAGAAACTGGTGTGAATTATCGGGGAAAGAGACGTCAATTCGTAGATGTTTTCTTAAACTAACGTCCCGTCGAAAGGTTTGCCGCAGACTGCTACATTTACGTGCCGATAATGCAGTTGTCCCATGTCCTCACCGCACCTTTGTCTTTCAGGTCCAATGTCAACTACATCCCGCCACCCCAAGAGGTAAACGTTTTTTGGGTATTTTGTACTCTGCGTGTGTAAGCTAAATGTGTAGGGCATAAAAAGCATGAGAAAACAAAGTTCAGGGAAAAATGTTTTGTCTGTTCCTTGCAGGACTTCAAACACACACAATCATTCATGCTCTGACAAGCCAGCCTTTTCTCCACAACGAGGTGCCAACACTGCCTCTCAACTCCAATAAGAGATTTCTGATCTTCCAACGTAAACTTTTCTCAATCTTCCTTCGTTTTGATTGTCTTCTGCTTTTTTGCTCTGGTATTGGAAGGGATCGATTGCCGTCCGGTGGTCCTCTGCTCCCCCCTGCTGGTCAGACATTGAAACAGATCTTTGTGTTTTCCCATCGTTTCATTTCTAGGATTTGATTTACCAAAGACTCGTGTTTAGTGACCTGCTCTAGATTTATACGAAGAGGGGTTCGCTGAGAAGCCATAGCGAAAACATTAAATGCCGTTTACCTCAACCAGTCTCGTGGCTCAGGCGCTAACTACATTAAAAACCCATTCAAATCCTCCCGTTCCATCCTGATGTGCCTGCATGGTTTTTTTTTAAGACGTACATATATCTGCAGTATACCTTGTGCCTTTTTAATTTGTCGTTTACTTTTAGATCACTTTCTTTGTAAAGAACCTGCCTTACGTTTGCTTTTCTATATTCTATATTCTCGTGCCACTGTGTGAATGATTTGTTCAGAGTTTTATTTGAACTGTGTACCAGTAATAAAAAGATTTTTCTATCCAACTTGTTGTTTAATGTGTAAATATTGTTATAGCTCAGCTATCAGGCAGCTAACTAATAATAAATATACAAAGAATAAACTAACAAAGTGATGTTACATCCTTTGGACGAATTATTCTTGTAACAGTTTGTCTTTTATCCTAAGAACTTCTTCAGTGAGGAGCTACAACAAACTCAGCACTTTCTCATAGTGGATCAACCAGTTTGTTTTTGACATCCAGAACTAGCTGTTCACATGATAAAAGGAGAATCATCAGCCTAACAACTGATCGTTAGTGCCCTGATGGCCGCTTGGTATTCACAGTTAGAATCATGAGTGATGCTAGCAATAACAGCATTGTAAGAGAGGGACACGAAGGCTCCACCCTCGTTAATGATTGACTGTTTTAGGGGCGGAGTGTCCAACTGTTCACCGCTTGCAATGCTTTTATTTCTAGCATGACTTGATTCTAACTCTGTGAATAGCAAGCGGCCATCGGGGCACTAACGATCAGTCGTTAGGCTGATGATCCTCCTTTTATCATGTGAACAGCTAGTTCTGGATGTTGATCCACTATAGCTGTGTTTCCATCCATTTTCATTTCGATTTTTGAGCTAATTTTTGAAATCTCGCAAATATGTAAATACAAATTAATGCGAAGCAGAAGTGTTTCCATCTGCTGGCTTGAAGCGCATCTACCAAGCCACGCACAGCGTCATTACGTCAGACGTCAGCGTCATTACGTCAGACGTGAGCACTGCGCATGTCTACAGTAAACAGGAAGTAGCAGTTGAAAACAGAACCTGGCCACACATCTCGTCAAAATGGAGAGAATATTTCAGGTACGTGTTGCTATCGGTCGAGTTGTATTTATTCTGTCATACAAACTAGTTTTAGCGATGTTACATGTTGTCCGGAGCGGAAACAGCTGATCAGTCACGTGACGTGAATGTTCGCTTCGGCAGCACGAGTCGGCAAATGTGTTTCCATCTGTCGCTGTGCGCATCTGCTCATTTTCGAACATCCCAAAAACCACCTCAAGCGAGCGTATAAACTTTTTGGCGAACTTGAGAAAGTAAATACGGATTTTGCCGTTTCCATTAAGCTTTTCTGCTGCGATACTTCAAAATGCGCACCTAGAAACCTTGATGGAAACACGGCTATTGAGAAAGTGCTGAGTTTGTTGTAGGTCCTCAGACTGAAGAAGTCCTTTGGATAAAAGACCAAACGTTTCAACAAGAAGAATCTGCCCACTAGACCTGACTTCACTTTTTTTTAGAACTAACAAATTTCCCTTCTTGAATTGTAACATTTTATGTCTAAACCGTCCGGTTCAAACTGTTTAAAGGTTCAGTCTGCAGTTTCTGTAGAACATCAGCACTTAGAAAAAATTTCAACAAGCAAAGCATTCTGATCCCTCCCCCTCAGAGCCATATATGGCTCTGCCCCCTTGTGGTCTGTTGAAATTTGAATTCAAGCTCTGTTTTTATTGGCTGATTCAAATTCAAGCTCGGTTTTTATTGGCTGGTTACAAACTTTGTTTTTATTGGCTGGAAAATGGCGGGTCACTTTTTCTTTTTAGAAATGCTTATTTACCACCTGGAGAAGCAAGGGGACAATATTTTTTTTTAGTTTTTTCAGAGATTACCTCTCTAACATCAATCTAGTGACAGAGTGAAGAAATATGTTAAAAATATATTGTTAGAAAAGTTACATATAGCAGCTTTAAGCAGCAACCTGTCCGTGACTTTGACTCTAACAGAGTTATGGGTCTTGTTAAAGAGTTTACTGGTAGATAAAACAAGACGGCACATTATACGTCCATCCACAAACTATTGTACAACGTCTATCGCAATGGTCCGGACGAGCAAAGACTTGTGACCTTACAGCAGAGATGATGCATGGACCGAGACATTTATGAGCCCTTCTGTTAAAATTAAGGTGCAACGGAGCCACATCACTATATAATTAAACATATTTACAAAGACGTCATCTTTACGAGAACAACGTCTCAACATGTACGAGATCTGGACACAAAACGCTCCAGAGACCCTGCTGTCGCTCGTCTGGAACGACTCAATGAAAGTATTTTCTCTAAAATAACCACAAGGCGCCTGGAATGTCATCTCTTGGCCAGGAAAGACAAAAGCCCCTAACTTTCAGGCACGGTGATGGAAGGGTGATGGTTTGGGCTCATTTTGAACAGTTGTACAGTTCGTACAAATGGATGATGTGAAATCTGACCACAGCACTATTACATGCGGTGTTCCTCAAGGATCGGTACTAGGACCAAAGTTATTTATTTTATATATTAATGATTTGGTAAAAGTATCAGGGCGGACTCCTTAAATGCATTATTTTTGCAGATGACACATTTTTTAGTTTTGGTAAAAATATTTAACAGATTTTGGAATTAATGACTGAACTTGTTAAAATTCAGATTTGGTTTAAAATTAATTCAGATTTGGTTTAAAATTAATAAATTATCATTAAACTTGGATAAAACCAGTTATTATATTTAGTAATAGAAATACATTTATTGATGTTCCATTTCAAATTGGGGGCTCTGAGATTCATAGAGTTCATGAGGTGGAATTCTTGGGTGTCATCATTGATGACAAATTGTCATGGAAACAACATATAAGTTCTGTTAAAGCGAAAATCTCTAAATCTATTGCGATATTTTACAGAATCAGAGATTTATTGAATGACAAGGCACTGTATTTGTTGTATAATACAATTATTGTTCCACATTTAATTTATTGTGTTAGCGTTTGGGGAAAGGCATGTAAATCAATTACAAAACCTATTTTCGTTTTACAGAAAAGAGTTGTTAGAATTATCACTAGAAAACATTACTATCATCCATCAAATGAAATTGCTGAAGTTCTATGATTTGGTGGATTATAATATTTTGTTATGTACAGAGCACAGAATAATACACTGCCTTCAAATATTCAGATGTACTTTGTTAAAAGATTAAGTTGTTATAATCTTAAAGGGACAGATATGTTAGAACTAGTTTAAAGGGAAGGTCTACCATAATTCAGGGAGTTGGGTTATGGAATGACTTGGAGACAGATGTTAAAGAAGCTAAATCAATGGTTGTATTTAAAAGAATGGTTAAAGTTAAATTCTTAAAAACATATCTAAATGGAGTTTAAATTCAGAAATTGTATGAGATAAAGGAAGTTAAATGAGCTGTTCATTTTGTTTGGTATTTAAAGAAATTGAAATTGGTTGTATGAATTGTTTATAGAGAATAAGGGGAAGATAAAATAAGAGTTTTTTCTTCATCTGCTGCCTTTCATTTTATATATATATTTTTCTTATTGTATACTGTATATGTTAATTATTTTTGTGTTTTGTTATAAAATGAATGAATACCGGTAAACTAAAAGAAGTGCGAGACAAGAGGACGCACAGCTGTGGAAAACTTGAGACAAACTTACAAAAAAGATGAAGCCTTTGCTGCTAAAAGGTGATTTAAAGACATTTAAGCTTATAATTAGCACCAGAACGGGTTTACGGTCTCTGAATCTCGTTACCTCTACAGTAAAAAACGCGTTTCACAAGTAACCAATTTTTATTTTTACAAGTAACTGACTTTTATCTGGTCTCTTTTAAACTGTGCAATCGTAAATTTTTAGTCATTAAGTTGGGAGACAAATGGAGTTTTTCCGATGCTATTTTGAGTTTTCAGATTCATCCTGGAGAGGCTTGAATGCATCTCTGACCTTGTCGTTTTGCGGCACTCCGAGGACTAATCCAGAGTGACAGACGATTTCTATCCAGGTCAGTCAACATTTGGCTCACTGCAATTCAGAGTTTGAGATTAAAAAAAAGGAAGAAAATCATATAAAAAGATTAGTTTTTTTATTTTACCCTACGAGTCTAAACAGAGGCTGCGATTTATTTTGTTTCTGTAATGAAATTTAAAATGTTTTGGAACAAAAATCAAAGGGATCTTTGATTACCGTAGTTGGTACAAAAAACTGCATTGCATCAGCTTTAGAGCTACAAACAGGATTACAAAAAAGTTGGGACACTAAACAAATTGTGAATAAAAACTGAATGCAATGATGTGGAGATGGCAAATGTCAATATTTTATTCATAATAGAACATAGATGACAGATCAAAAGTTTAATCTGAGTAAATGTAACATTTTAAAGGAAAAATATGTTGATTCAAAATTTCACAGTGTCAACAAATCCCAAAAAAGTTGGGACAAGTAGCAATAAGTGGCTGGAAAAAGGAAATTGAGCATATAACGAACAGCTGGAAGACCAATTAACACTAATTAGGTCAATTGACAACATGATTGGGTATAAAAAGAGCTTCTCAGAGTGTCAGTGTCTCTCAGAAGCCAAGATGGTAAGAGGATCACCAATTCCACCATTGTTGCACAGAAAGATAGTGCAGCAATACCAGAATGGTGTTACCCAGCGTAAAATAGCAAAGACTTTTAAGTTATCATCATCAACCGTGCATAACATCATCAAAAGATTCAGAGAATCTGGAACAATCGCTGTGCGTAAGGGTCAAGGCCGTAAAACTCTACTGGATGCTCGTGATCTCCGGGCCCTTAAACGTCACTGCACCTCAAACAGGAATGCCACTGTCAAGGAAATAACAGAATGGGCTCAGGAATACTTCCAGAAAGCATTGTCAGTGAACACAATCCACCGTGCCAGCTGAAACTCTACAGTGCAAAGAGGAAGCCATTTCTAAGCAAGCTCCACAAGCTCAGACGTTTGCACTGGGCCAGGGGTCATTTAAAATGGAGTGTGGCAAAATGGAAGACTGTTCTGTGTCAGATGAGTCACGATTTGAAGTTCTTTATGGAACACTGGGACGCCATGTCATCCGGACCAGAGAGGACAAGGATAGCCCAAGTTGTTATCAACGCTCCGTTCAGAAGCCTGCATCACTGATGGTATGGGGTTGCATGAGCGCTTGTGGCATGGGCAGCTTGCATGTCTGGAAAGGCACCATTAATGCAGAGAACTATGTTCAGGTTCTAGAACAACATATGCTCCCATCTAGACGTCATCTCTTTCAGGGAAGACCCTGCATTTTTCAACAAGATAATGCCAGACCACATTCTGCAGCAATCACAACATCATGGCTACGTAGGAGAAGGATCCGGTACTGAAATGTCCAGCCTGCAGTCCAGATCTTTCACCTATAGAGAACATTTGGTGCATCATAAAGAGGAAGGTGCAACAAAGAAGGCCCAAGACGATTGAACAGTTAGAGGCCTGTATTAGACATGAATGGGAGAGCATTCCTATTTCTAAACTTGAGAAACTGGTCTCCTCTGTCCCCAGACGTCTGTTGAGTGTTGTAAGAAGAAGGGGGGATGCCACACAGTGGTAAAAATGGACTTGTCCCAACTTTTTGGGGATTTGTTGACGCCATGAAATTTTGAAACAACATATTTTTCCCTTAAAATGATACATTCTCTCAGTTTAAACTTTTGATCTGTGATTTGTGTTCTATTCTGAATAAAATATTAGATGTTGGCACCTCCACATCATTGCATTCAGTTTTTATTCACAATTTGTTTAGTGTCCCAACTTTTTTGGAATCCGGTTTGTAATACATGCACGGCATCAGCTCCAGAGATAATATATGTAGTTAGATTCTGAGCTAATGAATGCAGCATTAACTCCGGAGCTAATATGTGCAGTGTTAGCTTGAGCGCTAATATGTACCGTATAGTGTTAGCTTTAGAGCTAGTTTTGTCACAAGTTGCCAACATTTGAAAATTTTAATTTACGGTAGTCATAATTTTAAGGCTTGACTCCTTGTGTTTTAATACCTGCTGTACATACTTAAGTTAACAGTTTAGAGAAATTATTTATTTGTGACCAGATCAACGAGCTAACGACCAAAGAGGATCTCTGCTGATTTATAAACGTTTCCACCACCATCAGTACACGTCCAGTTTTTTCTAAGAGAAATACTACGTACAACTGCTGCAAGAGGTGCTACAGCTAGCTGCTACATAGACTGTCTGTACAGAATAAACTTTTGGTGCTGAGAAGCCAAAGTCAACATAAAATCAAACATTTAAACTATTTTATGACGTAAAATCATCTCAGGGTCAAATTCTTGGGAATTCGGCCGCAGACTGAAGCTTCAAAGCTTCAATGACCACCAGAACATCAGCTAAACCCATGAACTCTTTATTAAATACATGTTTGTGACGTGTAGGAGATGATGACTCGGACATCCTTCACTTTGCGCCCTCGTCAAACTTCGGCTCTGTGGAAATGAAACAGTCTAAATTAATTCAGAAAAGCCACAACATCAAAAGAACACAGAAGCGCAGGAATAAAAAGCCTCCGGAGGTGATGTTTCCGTCACCAGCTCTGCTATTTTTAGACGCAGATGACAGCGCATCTGTTCAGAGGCAGAAGAATAAATATTCATGACACTGAGCTATAAACCGCGTCGAAGCAAAAAAACATTTGCGTCATAATTACCGCGCCTCGCCGTTACACCGGCACTGCGGCTATTAGTGCCTTTATTGCGTGAAACTAAGTGCGTATAAACTGCTGGCGGCACAATATTTACCCTCCGGGGACTAAGAGAGCACTTTCTCTAATTAGAATCATAAATCAGGAGCTTCTACGAGGAAGGAACTCTGGCCTAAACTTCCATATTTTAACTGTTTCATAAATAACTTTCCCCTAAACTATAAAATTTAACTCTCCGTCAGGAGTCTGTCCTTCTGCAAGAAACTGATACGGAGATAAATTTGTGTCAAAAGTAGTCAGACAATCGTGCATGCACGAAAAGTTGTCAAAATGCACAAGAACAGGAAGAATAAACTAAGCATTTTGAAATTATTTAAAATATGCAACCAATAGGCCTGTCACAATGATAAATTTTGTTGGGCGATTCATCGTCTCAGAAATTATTGCGATAAACGATATTGCTTGAAATTTGACAATAATTACCAACAGACCTGTCACGATAAATTTTGCTGGGCGATTAATCGTCTCAGAAATTATTGCGATAAACGATATTGCTTAAAATTTGACAATAATTACCAACAGACCTGTCACGATAATACATTGCTGGGCGATTGTCTCGGAAATTATTGCGATTAACTGTGATATTGTTTGAAATTTGACAATAATTACCAACAGACCTTTCACGATAATACATTTTGCTGGGCGATTGTCTCGGAAATTATTGCGATTAACTGTGATATTGTTTGAAATTTGACAATAATTACCAACAGACCTGTCACGATAATACATTTTGCTGGGCGATTAATTGTCTCAGAAATTATTGCGATAAACGATGATACTGTTAGAAATTTGACAATAATTAGTAATTATTGTCAAATTTAAGAAGAAATATTTGTTAATTTTTTATGTAGTACCTCTTTTCCACCACTGGATGGCAGTATAAGACTGTTTGAAGCGAAGGATGGATAGTGAGGAAGCGAGCAGCGTGTCTTTAAGAAAAATGGGAGGGAGGCCCCTTGACGTGACATGTGCCGTCTCTCCATTTTTGGGATTCTCAAAATGGCGGAGGCTCACACAAATCTTTTAATTAAAAAATCAGTAAACAAGTTCTCAGCCTCTTTTGCGGAGAAAAACTACTTTTTAGACGAAGGCACGGGTTTCAAACGTGAATTTTGGAGCTTCGACAAGACTGAGGTTTTTTTCCCTCATTCTGAGGTCGGCCTGTTAGTTTAGCTCGTAGCTTAGCTTCTCAGCTTTTAACGACAAAAACGCGATTTTGGACGTTAAAACTGATTTTATAGCGAAAAGAAAAAAGGGAGGAGTCAGTGAAGAGCCCCGGAGTTGAGCCGTTTGTCATCCAGTGTATTCAGTAGAAAGAGACATGAAGAAACGATAGACGATAAATGAAAACGAGGTTGATAATTTTAATTTATCATGTGATTAATTGATTTATCGGGACAGGCCTAGCAAGCAACACAATAAGTACTGGATTTCTTATTAAATTTTTCCGGTACTTTTCCACAAAAAGAACATTTTAATTTTGAGGACTGTACAGCCGAATTAAACGTCCCAGAATGAGCAGGTTATTCTAATTTTGGAAAAGTACATTTTTCCTGTATTATCTTTTATCTTCATCAATGACCATGTAGAGCAAACAATTGTCGGCATACAGTATGCATTTAGTGACTAAATGCATACGCCGATCACAGATTTCTACAAAGTCTGACCGATTTTGTTTTATAAACAACACTGTTAGATGTTGTAAGGTCACAATGCGTCTTCAATTTTCAATCTTATTTTGTTGAAAAACAGACCCTTGAACAATATTCTAGAAACAATACAAACTTGTTTTAACTGGTCACAAGGTAGTGCTCTGAAATATAAATGAAGTTTAGACAATTGTTGTTAAAACTAAAAAAATCAGTAAAATCGGTTTCTCATTCAAGCATTGGCCGATTTCCGATTTCCCAAAATTAAGGAAATCTGGGCCGATAAATCGGTGCACCCCTAATTTAGTCTTTTCTCAATAACCCAAAGCTCAGATGTCCCAGCTTTTCACCTGCACTGAACGCAGCGTGGAGCGGTAAGTCTCAAAAGTCTCGTTCACAGGCAGATGATCCGTGATTTGTGCACGTGTATGACATGTTGTAGTGCAGCTACTTTTGAGACCAATTAATCTCCGTACATTTCTTCTCCCCATGACAATATTTCTAACTTTTGATCTTTTAAAACCAGCTTTTTGTTCGTCTTTCCATCACAAAGTAGAAAAACCCCGAAACCGACCTGTGAATTTGATGTCGGGGAACTGGTTGAGGTCTCCCCCGCCGTAAAGCCTCTGCAACTTGGTTATTTCCTGAGCGAGGTTCTTCTGGTAGGCGGGGCCTGCGTCCACAATGCCGCCGGCAGCCCTGAGGGAGCCAAGGCACCAAGCAACCATCAAAACCCATCAGAGCAACAATGACGCGGGGGCGCCGGAATAAAACCTGAAAGGTGCGCTACGAAGGAGTTTAACTCCAGAGGAAACAGGCAAAGAGTTCAGGCTTTGAAGAGGAAGAGATCATTTGAAGCTGCTTCTGTGCAAAATACACAAACACTTTAATTAGCAGCTCGTGTTAAAGATGCTTATTGTGTATTATAAATATAAACAATACTACTTTGATATAACAGAGGAAGAATAAAAGTTTCCTCCACGATGTTTCCAGTTATATTGTGTGAATTAATGCAGGTACGCGCTCGATGTAAACAAAACACTCGTATGATTCAGCTGCTAATCAGATATCAGCTGTAAATAAATCAGACCAGCGTATAGAGTCTGGGAGAAAAAACCATTTAGGTGGAAACATCGGGAGCAAGTCTGCTCAGACTTCAAACTGTGCGCAATACAAACGCAGTAGAGCTGGGCGATATGGACCACAATTAATATCTCAATATTTTTTATGATAAATCGCAATATACGATATATATCTCGATATTTTTTTTTCTTTCCATAAAATAACAAAATATATATCTGAGTCAAAGCTTTGTCCCAGTTGTCACACAGGCACATTTATTAAC